>JANKYE010176105.1:0-15533 GCA_032467995.1 Erythroxylum dillonii
GAAACCGGTTGCCCCATAAATATGGCTGCCATTTATGCATTGTTAAAGCAAGCACCATTAGCTCCTTTTCATATGTTGACAAAGACATTTTTTTTCCTTGGAGCTTGGTGTTGAAATATGCAATTGGTTTTTAGTTCTTAATTCGGTCCTTAATGCATCACATTCCACTATGAAAGGAATAACAAAATTTGGAAGTGCCAATAATAGAGCTTGAGTCATAACTTTTGTAAGCAGTTGAAAAGCCTCCTCTACTTTTGGACTCCACATAAAAACTCCCTTCTTGAGCAAATTGGTGAGTGGTCTTGCTATCATCTCGTAATCTTTGACAAACTGACGGTAGTATCCAGCGTGGCCTAGAAAACCTCTCAATTCTTTGACATTCCTGGGTCTAAGCCAGGAGGTCATCACCTTATTCTTCTCTAAATTAGCTTTCACCCTCTCATGGGTAATAATGTGTCCTAAATATTGTATTTCTTTTCTAGCAAACTCACATTTTTTTCTTTTACAATAATCTTATTTTCCCTTAAAATTGAAAAAACAAGCTTTAAATGGTATGAGTGTTCCTCTCAACTCTTACTATAAATTACTATATCATAAAAAAGACTAAAATGAATTTACGCAAATATAACTTGAATACATAATTCATTAAAGCTTAAAAGGGGGAAGGTGCATTAGAAAGCCTAAAAGGCATTACTAGGAATTCATAGTGGCCATGGTGAGTTCTGAATGTTGTTTTGGCGTTATCTCCTTCCTCTATTCGAACTTGATGATATCTAGAAAGTAAATCCGATTTGGTGAACCAGATTGCCCCATGAAGCTTGTCCAATAATTTCACAATTGTTGGTGTGAGAAATTTATCTTTTACTGTAATTTTGTTCAATGCAAAATAGTCCACGCAAAACCTCTAAGAATCGTCATGTTTCTTTACCAATAGTATAGGTGACGAGAATGGAATCTTACTAGATTGAATGATTCCTTGACTAAGCATCTCTCCTACTAATTTCTCAATATTACTCTTCTAAAAATAAAGATATCGAAAAGGGCAGAGACAAACCTGTTGAGTTCCCTCTTTGAGAGGGATTCGGTGTTCATGTGGTCGTTGTGGTGGTTAACTGACATATTTTCCAAATACCTTTGGAAATTCCTTTTTAATTGCAATCCATTCCTTTTGCTTGTCTCCCTTTAATTGACTAGGATTATTTTCAGGATCTATAGAAACTTGCAGCAAAAAACATTTTCCATTTGCTTTACTATTTTTGCCATTGTTTTTCCCCTCACTGATTTTGCCTCACTATCAGTCATCCCTTGCAATGTAATCAACTCATTCCCAGCTCTAAACTTCATCTCCATATTACTAAAATTTAACATGATTGACCCAATTCTCAGAGCCATTGTGCTCCCAATACAACATCATACCCATCCACGTCAATCAACAAAAAAATCACCTTTAACACTTATTGTATAAATCATTTTATGATTAATAAAGGCATTTTTCATTATTTCAATTTTCATACATTTATTGATTTGATGTTGATCTTAAATTTATTTAATGAAGCCATTGATACAAAACATAGCATGGAGGAAATCATGATGAGATCATGATAATGAGATTCCTATCATGTGTAATTATGTTAGTATCTAAACTTTCCCTAGTCATATGATTAATGAGAGGGGATATCATTAACCTGGATAGACTAACACATCTTATACTCCTTGATTGGATCAAGCGGTAGATCTCATAAGTTGTAGACATGAGTTGTTTTGAGTTAACATGTGGATGCTTACTAAGGGTAGTAAGTACATTGGATTGACTTATTATGAAACAATCACATGGATATTCTATTCTAATGTCAATGATAGTCTCATCATAGCAATGATGCAAGTATCCTTTGACTTGAGGTACTTAAGGATATCTTGGATACTAATCCTATGCTTTAACTCTATTCATCGGTGCTTTTTAGGGGTTACTCATAGGGTAGTGATTGGGTACAACTTGAGGTATTCGGAGGTAATTGAGTAGCCAATAAAGGATTCACCACTCTTGATAGAAGAAGATGATACTCACGACCTCTTATTAGAGTCATTACTTAGGAGTCTTTAGCCAAAGCAGATACGTGTCATGAAGATAGCCTTCAATGATACATAGAGTAATGAGATCCTCATGGTAAGATCTAATATCACTTAGACTAGATGTGATGTAGGTAGTCTAGTGGAAATTGACACTTTGACCATACTCTGAACCAAGTAGGTATAGATGATGAAAGGACAAATTGCATGGCAACATTGTATATGGAAGGGTTTGTAGTCAAAACGCTGACTTTCTGGTTAATTGGAAGTTATAAAGTGTTGCTAGATACCGCTCTTGACTTATTTGAATTAAGTATTAATTCAAGTGGCCGACATAACCAAAAAACTAATGGGTCACACACATAAGAGATCTGAAAGATGAGTAAAATGGTCTTGAATGATGATTCAAGATATGAGAGAGTATTTTGGGATGGTATCACGATGTGGTCATGGTAGAAAACATTGCATGGAATGGATTAGAAATAAGTGTTATTGGCTGCCAATTTGGTCATTAACTTCCCAAAACTTCTATTAATGCATGCTATTTATTATCATTAACTTTCCATAACTTCCATTAATGCATGTTATTCATGATCATTAACTTTCCAAAACTTTTATTAATGCATATTATTCATGACTATCAATTTCCCATAACCCTCCATTGGTGATGGGGGTTATGGAAGGCCAAATAGTGCAGAAAATATAGATGATTTTCATGCATCTTATGTAAGACACAAGTGAAAGAAAGGTTCTTTTTAACACACTCTTTTTCTCTCTAACTCTCACAAGGGTTCTTGTTTTTGCTAGCACAAAGAAAGAATTCTAGCCATCTCCTAATAAGGTTTCATCCTTCTTCTATTTTCATGTGGACTTTCATTAGAGACGGTATATGATGATCATTTTTATTGATGACAATCCAACGCAGAGAAGATTAAAGAACGAAGGAGATCGTTGGAAAGGTATGTTAACATCTCACATTTCATATTTTTGTTTTCTATATCTATATATATGACTAGATCTATTTTTTTAGGTTCCTTTTTATTTTTCGCTACGTATATTTGATACATATTATGTATGAGATGTATGATCGGAATCTTACAAACTTCATCTCCATAGTACTAAAATTCAACATAATCAAACCCAATTCTTGAAGTCATTATGCTCCCAATACAACATCACACCCATCTAAGCCAATCAACATTTAGCATTATGAATTTCAGTACTAACCTTTCGGCAGAGGCCCCTATAGTTAAGCTTCTCTCTAATGACGATAACGACGCTCATGGGTGGTCCGATTTTGTAGTCAATCCTGCTGATCTTGCCACTTGGTGATGTATGAAATTATGAGTGTTACCCGAGTCAATGAGTGTAGTTACCTCTAACCCATTTATCTTTGCTTTAATTCTCATCGTTTATGACGTTAGAACCCCTGAAATTGCATGAAGAGACATTGTCAGCTAGTCTGACGTTACTAGGCATTCTTCATCCTCGTCGACAGCCAAGGTTTTATCCACCTTGTTGACGGTTTGCTGCACTTCGATGAGGAACAACTTGTGACAATGGTGGCCAAGAGAAAATCGCTCATCACAGCGGTAGCATAGGCCCTCTCGTCGTCATCGCTCAAGTTCTACTGAAGAGAAGTGTTGCACAATTGGGGCTCCTCTTCCTCCTTGTGCGTTCGTACTTGGCAGAGAAGATGAAAGTTTTAGTCAAATTTTCAATTGGAATTTGCTAACCAGTTTCGGCTACTTGACCTATTAGTTGAAGGCCCAATTTAGGTTTGTTGGCCCATTTGTATTTTACTTTCAAAATTTATTGCTAGCCCAATTGTTTCATTAAGGTTGGGAGGTCTCTGCGCTTGTACATGTGCTCACAATCCCTCTTTTAATCCGCTGATAAAAATCCGTACCTCTTGTTCATCTATCAATACCCCAGCACATACCAAAATTTGCCCAAACTGTGTTTGGTATTCATGCAATGAGCCCTTTTCTTAATTTGCAAAGATGCACAAAAGGATTTGCATATGTCAAGATCCAAAACTGCTTCGCTAATCCTTCTTTGATATCTAACCATGTCAAGTCGTTGTGAAGGGCCTTTCGACGCTACATCCATAACTGAGTGTCGCCATCCATGTGATAGATGGCCAATCGAGTTTGTTCATTGCCAACAATATTTTGAAATCAAAAAATTTTTCTGCTCGTGTAATCCATAGCGTAGGATCCTCCGTACCATCATATCATGGAAATTTCAATCGGCTCACCTTTGGAGCGATGCCCCCTTGGAAAGCAATTTCATAGTTCCCATTGTTGAATTCCTCTCCTTCCATGTTACTCCTCGCCGGACAAGCCATTGAGACTTCTTCTCGGTTTTGAAGTGCAAGGAGCACTTCGGCTAGCTAGAGATATAAGCTCTGACTCATATTTTCCATATGTTGTTCTAGGCGTTGAAAACATTGGCTCTAATACCAAATTGTTAATTTAAAATGAATCAGCAATGTGTTAGGCAAATATGATTTTAAATATTAATTTTAGGATTCTTACAACTCATAGTTATGATTCCTTCGTTATTAAGCGCATGTTTTGGCACTCTTTTCCCTGAACAGATTAACAGTTGGAATTAACATCCATAGAAAAAGTCACCCGGTAAATCCTTTGGCTAAGGTTTGTCACTCATCCACAATTACTAATTTGCCTTTTCAAATTATTGCACCTTTAGTTACGTCCTTTCATATCAGTATTATACATTCTCAAAATCATTACTTACGAAACAGCAGATTAATTATAAGATAATATCATATAATTCTATATTACATATGTTATAAAATATTAAATTATAATTAATTTAATTTTTAGAGGAACCTTACCAAATTTAATTTGACCATATAATAAACCTAAAATTACAAGATAAAATTTAAACTTATTAAATTACATATAACTTTTATTTACAAGCACAACTAAAATAGCAAATTCTTTATTCCAAGCTCTTTCATTTGTTAATATTTCTTTATCGACTTGATTTTCCCTTCCATAACTTTAACCGTATCTTCATTCAAATACATGATTACTAGCATTCACCTTCACAAAGACTTCATACAGCATTCTGACGTTATAGATTTGTTGAACACCTTAACGTACAGACGCAGATTGTGGCAAAGCAGATAATAAAGAAGAAATCAGTTTCATACATGAATTTAGAAACTGGCAGATATCCTATCGGAAATATGATTCAAAATCTGTTGTATCTTCTCAAGAATAGTTATATTATTAGTTAAGGGGGTGTTTGGAAAGGTGTAAATTGAATTCAATACTGCACACATATTTGGAAATACACAAAATAGATGAGTTCAATTCATTCATGTAATTGAAACCCATCTCTTTTATAAATTGAATTCGCTCCTTCAAGTATAAGAATTTAATTACATTGAAACTTGAGGAAGACACTTTTGAATAAAAAACTTTTGTTTACTGTGAGTTTGTAACAAGACATTCATCAAAGCTTATATATTTATTGTGGGTTTTTATTGAGTATAATTTTTTGCCCAGTATTTCTTATCAAGAATCACTCTGTGCTATTTAAAGATAGCGTCTTGCTCTTTTTCCCTTTCATTTTTTGGACTGCTTCACTTTTCACTCTTTTTTGCTTCACTTAATTGGATTCCAAAGATTATTAATTAAAATAATAATATTAATTAATTAATTAAGAGTTTGGAACTAATTTTTTATATTTAGTCAATGAAAGTAACAGTTGCTATCGATTTTTTCTGCATCATAGTTATTTGTAATCCTATAAAATTCTCCTATTTTTTGCAATTATAATTTACATTAACTCCTCATTTAAATCAACACCGTGGTATAAAAACTGCTAAAAGAATATAATGAAACAGAGCATATACAAGAAAAGAAAGACACTTCAAATGATAATTTATTCAGTAAAAAGACGCTATCTTTGTAACTTTACAACTCCAAGTGATTCTCAATCACATTCCCACTAAAGCCAAAGTGCTACAAAGTAAGACCACAAATAAATAGATAACTTGATAAATATTGTTTTAGAATAACAATTAAAAGACTAATTTAATCCCAACAATTAAATAGAAACTTCGAATCAATTTCTAATACTCTCCCTTGATTCAAAAGTACAAACACCAAGACAAGATAATTTGCAACTTATTCTTCAATGTTGCACTACTTCTACATGATCAATCTATTTGCTACGAGGTTGTAGATGAAGTGATGTCATATATCTATATGTTTTGCTACATTTTTAGTCATTGCTTTTGCTAATAAATTGTCGTAAAAGATTTAAGCCCGTTTTGCCCTTGATGAAAATCATTAAGCAATTTTCTTAGCCACAATGCTTGATATGCTAGACATACTATGCTTCCGGAAGATCATAGTCTAATAATTGATTATTTTTTGAAACTCCAGGCGATAGCTACAGAGCCAAGAGTAAAGAAATTTATAAAGACTTTTTTTCATCTAATAAACTTGTCCAATTACCGTTTAAAAACCACATAAAAAGAAATTGCAGTTGTATGGCATAAAATTCTCTTACCTGCTCCAAGATGATGCTTTATGTGGTTATGCATAAATCTCTAAATTCATCCAATAGCAATGACTATATTAGGATGAGTTTGGATCAAATAGATTAGATCTATAATTAAGTTACAAAGATAGCTCACATCTAATTTCTTAGTAATATCAACCAACTATAACTTTTCATTCACATTCATAGGAGTGCAACCACTTTGTAGTTACACATGTTAAATCGTTTAAGAAGTTCAACAACATGTCTCCTTTGTAAAATGAAGATTCCATCTCCTCCTTGCTTCACTTCAACTCCAAGAAAATAATGGACTAGAGTTAAGTTTGTCATTTCAAACTTATTTTTTATGCAAGATTGAAATTCACATATAAGAGAGATGGAGGAACCCATATATATCATATCATCAACATACATGACTAAAAAAATTATGTTGATTCCTTTTAACATAAAAAGTAGGTTTATTCTTAAGTTTTTAATCCCATTTTCTTTGAAATATGAGTTTATCTTGTAGTACCATGTTTGTGCTGCTTGTTTGATCTCATAAAGTGCTTTCTTTCAACTTGTATACTTACTTTGTTGCTTCTTTCACGACGGAACCATCTGATTGGCCCATGTATACTTCTTCTTCCAAGTTACTATCAAGATAGGTCGACTTTACATCAAATTGATAAACTTCCCACCTTACTTGTGTTGCCAAAGCCATTATAGTTCTCACTATATCAAAAAGAGCAACTGGAGAAAATGTTTCTTCAAAGTTAATATCTTATTATTGTGAATATCCATTTGTCACCAATCTAACATTTCTGCATACTCCTATCAATAGCGTGCTTTATCTTAAACAGCTATTTCAAGCCAATAACATTTTTACCTTCTGGTAAATCCATCAAATCCCATAATTTATTTTTTAATTGATGTCATCTCATCTTCCATTAGATCCCTCCATTCTTTTCTTTCTAAAGCCTCTCTAAAGTAAGTTGGATCTACATAAAACAAAGCAAAAGTACAAGTTTTGTAAATTTCTATAAGTGATCTAAACTTCCGTATAAGAGTCATATATGAATCTTCAAAATTAGGTCTTATCATTATTAAAAATACTCCTAATTAGGCTAATGTTCCCACTATTTGAGTTCCTATTATTTAACAATTCTATATTAGCATTATAAGATGGATTTGTTGATTCATTAAAACATATTTTTTAAAGATTTTTTATGATCTGCTACTGCTTTTGCATTCCTAATATGAGCCTTCATCAAATTTCACTTATCTTATAATAATGATCTTTCTAAAGCTTTGTATTGTGAGCAATAATCAACAAATATATATTTTTCAAACTTTTCATCAAGCTTACAAAAGCATATGCTATACAAAAAAAACTTTTAAATGTTTCACTAATGGCTTTATACCTTCTAAACTTTAAAAGGTGTCTGATATATGATTGCTCTAGTAGGAGAGATATTCAACAAATAGACAGTAGTACGAATTTCCTCACCCTAAAATGATTTCGAATGTTTTGAATATTTACTATAATTTGATTCTTTCAATCAGCAATCCTTTTTTTTTTCTAACGTGTAAGGTATTGTCAATTTTCTATAAACACCATGCACTTCACTAAAAGTGTTAAATCTTTTAGATAAAAATTCTCCACCTTTGATTGCATGAAGAACCTTAATTTTATTACCACTCTGATTTTCTACCAAGTCCTTGAATATTTGAAGTTTTCAAAAGTTTCTAATTTAAACTTTAGAAAGTATATCCAACTTAGATGACTATAACAATCAGGAAATAGTAAAAAATATGATTACCACCAAGTGATTTTGTATACGTAGGATCACACAAATATGTATGTATAAGCTTAAGACAATTGGATGCACTCTAAGACTTCACTATAATAAAGGATCTTTTATGTTGTTTTCCATATATATAACATTCATAAAGATTATCAATAGACATTAATTTAGGTAAACCAACCATTAACTCATTTTGACTCAATATTCAAAGTTTTAAAAGGAATTTGTTTGGTGTTATACAAATATTGATTAAGGCATGATCTATCTTTTTGCTCTTAATAATACACATAGCGTTATCAAATAAGATAGACAATTACTATCAAGCAATTGTCCAACACTCAGTAAGTTATGTGCCAAACTAGGGGTAAATAAAACATTTTGAATGAGTTTTGTTCTATCTTAACTAGTATGGAAAGCAATACAACCTTCGCCTTCACCTTCTACTTGTATTTTCTTGTTGTGACCAAGTCGAATCTACTTCTTTCTAGTTTCATCAAATTCCTTAAAATTTGATATGTCTCTAGTTATATGATGAGAGCACTAACTATCTATGAACCCTACATTTGTTTTTCTTTTAACATTAACACAAATAGTTATGCTCTCCTCTCTATGCTTTACGGTCAAAGTTGTGACAATTATAGTACTATACTCCGCTTCTATTTCTACCACATTTGTATTGACTTATACCCTTACCATGTTCTTTGCCTTGAGACCTACCTCTACCATATCCTTATGCTCCTTGCTGCAATTGCTCTCCATTTTAAATCAGTAAGTTGTCCCTGACTTAAAAGCCTTAATTGTTAACAACTTATTAATTCGTGACTTATAAGTTTAGAAAAAACCTATTAGTTCATCAGATGAAAATATGGCTAAATCTTTTGACTCTTCAATTGTAGTTATAATATGATCAAACTTTGGGGTAGACTCCTTTGCAACAACTTGTTTATCACGAACATCTTCTTTATACGATCTCATTTGATTCACAATTCTTGTAACTCTTGATAAATACTCTTGCGCCAATTCATTATTTTTCATGAACAATGTTTCAAAATCTTGACGAAAAGTTTATAATTTCACAATAATTACTATTGGCATATCATGAAATCACTTCTTCAAAGTATCCTAAGCCTTATTTGAAATGCTAGTTGTGGCAATACAAGAAAAAAATTGTCTCGTGTAGTGCTAGTTGAATATAGAAAAAGGTTGTGGCCTCCCTCTTTTTGGTTTCCCGCAATCACTCATCCTCATTTGGATCAGGATCTATATTATCAATAAACCAATATTTAACCGAGTCTTACAAGTCTTATAACTTGAACATAGATTTCATCATGATACTCTAAAACTTATTGCCTCCATTGAAAATGAGTATGGACGATAATGAAGAAGACAAAATCCCAATTGTTGCCAACATCATTACTAAGCATTAACATCTTTGCAATTGCTCAATAAATGACTGAAGTGGTTCTAATACCATGAATTTTGAAAAAATATAGTGAAACAAAGCATGTACAAGAAAGAAATGATGTTTTAAAGGATAATTTATTCAATGAAAAGGTATTGGCTTTATAGGTTTACAAACTCCATATAATTCTCAACCACATTTTCAATAAAGCCACAATGTTATATAATAAGACCACAAATAAAGAGACAACATGATAAGTAAGAAGACTTTTTAAACATAAGGGCCTATAGCAGGTGGTGTATCATCTGCAACTATAGGCCCTGGAAGGGAAGGAGGTGATTCACTTGCAGCTATAGACTATGATGGTTTACCTTCACAGTAAGTATCTCCGAACATGCTTCTAAACTTGGGTTGCATTACATCATATTGTCTCTTTGGTATTTCTACCTGAAATTCATTGTTTATTGAATTTTCTAGAAATATAAGAATTTGGATTCAATATTTTACACAATATATTCAAAAGGAAATAAGGCGATTTGTTAAATATCATATTCAAATACAAAATTTGAATTAGAAGTTTAATAATTGTTCCAATCATAGAACAAGAATAATAACAACCCATACTCAATAGGACCCAGCTTGACCCCTAAATAGTAGGGAGGTTGTTTGGAAAATTCTTATAGATACAACAATAAATTAACTTTAAAGCTAAGTACAGTTTACAAACATAGATAAATGACAATGATATAATTATTTTCTTGGATTCCAAATGAAATGAGACTCTGTAAAGGTAAATGAGTCCCTAATGTCTGGATTCCTGAGAAGGGTCCTAACATGTTTGAATGCACCAATTGAAACAGTGATAATTCTTCCCTCAGGTGTAGCGTTTTTAACACCTTCTTGCAATAATGTTTCCCCTATAGCTAAACTTGTAGAGGATATAGTAAATGAGTCGCTAGATGTAGTATTGAAGACAAACTCTCCAAATGAACTGCCAGTACAAAACGGTTTTCCTAAAACACAATCAGTATAGAACATAAATATTGTTAGATTAGAAATCCGTTAAATGAACCAAATTTGGAGTGACATGCATACGTGAATGTCCAGACGAGGTTTGTAGAATTGAAGAATTTTGCAAAACAACCAATTTTCCTAATCCTTTATAGACCATTGTGACATCGCTTCTGCCTCTATGGGCATACATATTATCTTTGAGATTTAAGGAAGCTTAAAACAACATGTAGTATATATAATCAAATGTGAATATATATAATCGCTTCATAAAAGGAAATGAGACATAATAAGGAAAGCGACGTTGTTTAAATCATACTAAACACCTTAAAGCAGAAGATTGGTCATGGAAGGCAAACGATCATTAGTGTATAAATTGGACATTTTTCCTATATTGTTTATTCCTTTGGTAGGGACAATTTTACCACAATCCCCCCAACATTTGGAGTCGGGTCAAACTAGTTACACTTAAATATTACACTTCGCTTTATTAGCAATGCAAGGTACTCAATTTCAAGTATCTCAATAATTTTAGCATAGTAATCTATCAATTCTCCATATATGCAAACTCCACTATTTATTGTTGTCATGTTATGACCATAATATTCTGTATAATATTTTTATCCATTAACAAAATAAACCAGATACGATTTAACAGTTCGCAGAGGTCCCTTTGCAAGATCACATATGAACTTGTTCTCTATTGGATTTCTAAGGGCTACATAAAAGAAATTATCATGTCAAAAAGTATAATGTCATTTGAACACTTAAATCTTATAATTCAATCATTTGAATATTTGTAAGTGAAAACTTACATATCTCTCGAACTATTGAGGAAAGTGTCTTCTAACTTCTTTATTTATATCATCCCGTGTTTTGTCTAACATTAGCTCACGTAACAATTTCTCGTATAATCTAAAAATATTATTATGTATTTCAGTTAGGCACAACGTAAAATTTGAAAACCGAAATAATCATTTTCAACTTACTACACGAAAGGTTGAACCTCTTGATAGTTCAATAAAATGTAACTATAAACAACCGCAATTTCTTCCTCTATTAACATTCTTTTTGTTGAATGTCCATATGTTTGTCCAGTATATGTGAAAATGGATAAGTTACCATCAGCATCACTCGTTCCTCCCCCATCGTCATTACAAAGAAGCTCAAAATAATATAAACAAAATGTACTAGCTTCTTCCACTAAATGAGCATTACATATCGAACCTTCAACTATAGCCTTGTTTTTGACATTTTTCTTCAAGTGATGCAAATACCTATATTAGAGAATATGGTTATTACAATTTACTAGTTAAAACATCTTATTACTTCATTTACAATAATTTTTTTGGAATCACCTCTCAAATGGATACATCCATCGATATTGAACTAGATCGGTTAGTTTTGCCTTGTGTGCTAAATGCACAAGTAGATGCTCCATACAGTCAAAGAAGCTTGGAGGAAAAATCTCTTTTAACTTGCACAAAATTACTGGAATTTTCCTTTCTAGTTTTTCCATCTCAACCAACTTGATTTTAGATGATGTTAAAATTTTGAAAAACAAACTTAATTATGTTATTACTTCCCAAACCTTATTCGGTAGCAGCTCCTAAAATGCAATTGGAATTAGCCTTTTCATAAATACATGACAATCATGACTTTTCATCCCAACTAATTTGTACTTCCTCATGTCCACACACCTTGCCAACTTTGAAACATAACCATTGGGCAACTTTTGACTTTTCAACCATTTACATCCAAAGTGTAACATGCTTTCGAACATTTACCGATGCAAAGATCTTTATGTAACTCATTCTTTCTACAAAAGAGTTGTAAATCAGCTCGTGATTTTACATTGTCTTTTATCCTCCCTTCAATGTTCATTATGGTATTGAACAAATTGTCAAAAATATTTTTTTCAATGTGCATCACATCAAGATTATGACGTATCAAATTAGTTTTCTAATATATCAAATTCCAAAAGATGCTAATTTTTTCCAATCAAAATTTTTACTAATGCTTGTATTTACTTCATCAGTTTCAAAATCTGTAACTTTTAGCAAACTTAATTCCTCAATCTTTTGCAAAATCTCTTCGCCAACTTTGTGAGGGGGAAGAGGTGTTTTTACCATCCTATTCTTAATGAACTTTTATTTATTGCGTCTAAATGGATGATCTAGAGGAAGAAATTTTCTGTGATTGTCAAACTAACTTATTTTGCCTCCGTTTGGAAGATAAAACGCATCAAAATCATTGCCATAATAAAGACAACCCAATTTTCCTGTTGTGCTTCATCCAAACAACATGGCATTTGTTGAAAAATCAATAATGGTCCACATCAAAGCCACACAAAATTTGTTTTAGAGACACATCATATTCCCAAAGATGTTGCAATTCAGATATCAATGGTTGTAAGAATAGATCAATTCTATGCTTCAGATTTGAAGGTCCTATCACAATCCCTGTCAAAAACATATATGTGTCTTTCATACATATCCATGGAGGCAAATTATAAGGAGTAATTATGATTGGCCATGAGCAATATTGTTGGCTGGATTGACCAAAAGATTGGAATCCATCCGTCGACAATCCTAACCTAACATTTCAACTTTCAACTGTAAACTCAAGATGGAAGTCATTGAAATGTTTCCATACCAATGCATCTGATGGATGACTCATTATTCCATCTTCCTGTTCGTGTTCATTATGCTAGCTCATGTAAGATGTAGTAACATTAGAAGCATATAGTCCTTGAAGTCTCGGAGTTAGCAGGAAATAATACATCCACTTCCAAGGTACTAATTTATGTTTCATTGAACGCTTTCTAGGCTTAAACCTAGGTTGACCACAAAATTTACACTCTTGTAATTCCACATCATCTCTCCAATACAACATACATCCTAATTTACAATAATCAATCTTTTCAATAGGCAAACCAAGACCTCTAATAAGTTTCTTCATATTGTAAAAACTATCAACCATCATATGATCAAGAGGCAATAATTCATTATATCATTCAATAATTTTATCAAAGCTACGGTCCGAAATATGCCCTCTAGACTTTAGGTTCAATATTTGAGCAATTAAAGGCAATTGGGTCATTGTTTCATAATTTGGCCATAATTCTTGGTTAGCTAATTGTAGTAAGTCAAAAAACTGCTTTGCATGTGGATTTAGTTCTTCTTCAAGATTTTCCAGCCTTTTGCATGTAAGGATTTTCATTTCCATCCACATAATTTATTCCAAATTCAATCCCCCCTTCAAACTCATTTAAGGTTACAGACGATTGTACTTAATTATCCCTTGAGGTACTACAAATAAATGATTCCCCATGTCGTGTCCACTCAAAATAATTAGGGACAAACTCTTTTCTCAGCAAATTCCCATTAATTTCATCAATAGGAAGGAAATGAATGTATTTGCATTTTTTACATGGGCATCTGATCTTTAAGTCATCCATATATGCAGGTTGAGAACATATATAATACATAAAAGCTTCAACTCCCTCAACAAGCTCAGGATTAATGAAACCATAAGGTGCGAATCGTCTATACATTACTCATTTATGCAAAATTGTTAATTTAAAATAGTGATTCCATAATTAGTATCATTTATGTTTGCCAAAGTTTACAAATCATATAAACTTTACATAAGATTCCCTAAGTAATAACCAATTGAATTAATTTGAAAAGATTACACTTGTGATTCAAGAAAATAAGTTCTCATTATAACTCCTAGGCTCGTGGTATTTTTCACCGATAAGCCTCATGAGAGCTGCATCACGGGTTATGGGTTAAGGTTTACGCGTTAAGAGTAAAATTATTTATTAACTACAGATCTATTTTTTTGTTTGTGATCATATATGTTAGAAAAGAATAAATTGTAGAAGTTTGATATTTAACCTATATAGTATATATAATAGTGCCAAATAAAAAGAGTATTCATAAAAATATGAATACTTATTTTAATAAATTATTGTACCATACGATGATTCTTATCCTAACACTACAACAAATTTTTAGGAAGATCATCCCTAAACATAACTCATACTAAATGGTTGTGATTGGACCCTCACAATGGAACTTTATGGTGAAGTAATCCATTTTAATATCTTTAAAGCCATGATGTATTCTAATGATGTTCATTTTGTTTTTTCCATTAACTCTATTGATCATGTTGATTCAATATTATAAGAAGTTTTTAAGATAGATGGTAAGGACAAGATAGAGGTTGTTGTCACTAATCATATTGCTATGGAGATAAAAGAAGGAATGGAACTTAGTAAGGAACTCAAGAAGAATGGCATATAATTACACTCTTCAAAACCTAGGCTACGAAAATGTAATTTTTGTTGTATAAATATGCTTAGATCTCATTAGATAGTTAGCAAGTCTAGTACAACTGCTTCCTAATAAGTACAATGTTGTATTGGTTCGATTTAAGACAATGAATTGGCTTCATGCATCCAAACTGATTGACTTATTTTTGTTGATTATAGGAAGTTAAATTAAAAACCTAGAAAGGATCACTTTTCACTAAACCTTAGACATTCTCTATTTTCAAATCAAAATCTAAAATATGCTCAAGTTATAAGATCCAACCAAAGTATTTTATCTTAATTTCAATGCCTAAAACCTAACTCTAGGTATTTTATCCTAATTTCAAGTCCTAAGGGCCAAGTCTAAGAATTTTAACTTAATTTCAAATCCTAAGATCTATTA
>JANKYE010176999.1:0-15524 GCA_032467995.1 Erythroxylum dillonii
GACGTTAGTCTCAAATACTGATTTATTTCGGTGTACCAGGTAAACTAGATATCGGGTGTTACATTCTCCCCCCTTAATAAAAATTCGCCCACGAATTTTGGAAGTTTACCTCATTGGGGGAACAATTGAGAATATTTGATTTTCATTGATCTTTTGTTTCCTATGTACATTCCTCAACTCTTTGATTCTATCATTGGATTTTGATTATTGGAAGCTCTTTATACGCAACTTTCTAATCTAACTGTCTATGACGGGGCAAAGTTAACCAATACGACACATTTCCGACCCTTTCAAGGATCTCAAATGGTCCAATTGAAATTCAATTTCTATACAATTGAAATTATGATGAGAACGTAATTAAGAGATTTAATTTCTATTTATGTATTATTATTAAATTGATTCTAGTTGTAGTTTCATGATGTCGAGATATTGATAACAAGATAAAACTAGCACACGTTATATTTCTTTCTTATGAAAAAAGTAATTGATCTTATAAACTAAAGTATGAAAATACTTAAACAAATGTGTGAGTGCTTATTAAATAATAAGTTCACTAAACTAACCCGATTATAAAGATCTAAAGTAGAATATTACTTATGTGTTTGTGAACTTCCTTATTATGACAGTTATATAATTGATCATTAGACTTGAGATTACCAAGGTATCTTATATGAGAACTAATTTGTTTTGATGCTACCTATGACATATTCAATCTAAGGTAGCTTAGTTAGTAGTACTTTGACATAATATGAACCATATGGAGATTGAGCAAGTAAATAAAGGATTCATCACTCTAGCATAATTAGAGAGAATGTTCCACTATTCTTAATTAGTAATGATTTAAGGAATTATATGGCTAGAATAAATTGACATTTAAAAATTGTTTGCAAATATCAATTATAAATCAATTACTAATTAATAAGAGTAAACATGATTGGATTTAAAAAGCATACACACTATATTCATAATCTATGTCCAATTGAAATATTGGATGAAGAAAGGAATAAATTATATATCATAACCATGTATTGATGGTTTCGAATTAAATGTGAATTTTGAGAAACTTCAAGGATCAAATGTGAGATATTTGATTTTATTAAAATTAAATTAGTTTATAATTGGAGTTTGACTTTAATTATAAATAGAATATTTAATTTTTTTAATAAAAATAAATCCTAAAGCTTTTTTTAATTTATAGGAAATAAACAGAAAAGAACTAGTACTCCTGCTTAATCCCTCTCAACAATTGTGTTTCTTGTTCTCTGCTCTGTGGATATTGTTAGAGGTTAGATGCTTAGATAACTCGTGGTTGACGCATATCAAACTATTTTAGCAGAAATTTCAAACCAAGTGCAATTCATTTATTTTATTATTCATATTTTTAATTTATTCAATTATTACGATCCGATTGGGAAATTGTAAAAGTTTTATTTTTTTGCAACACATGTGATTCGTTCATAATTGGTTTCCTAATATAACATACCTATACAATTTAACAAACCCATCTAATCAACAATAAAAAATGGATATATGAATTATATAACATAGGCAACTTGAGCAACAAATATATGGGTATATCATGATGATGAATGGAGATAGAGGAGGAGGAGTGATTGGTAGGGATGCTTTATGGCGATGACAAATCAATTTCAACTAAAGATGGAGGATTGATTATCATGACTAGCCAGAAGATAATAAAGGACAACTGATGGTAACCGAAACACAGACTAAGGAATGATTGGCTAGGTTTAAAGATGATGACAACTTCGAAGATGAAGTATTAATAGCCTTATAGGGTGATGGTGGCTAATGACAGACGTCAACTAAGGCTAAGAAGAAAGTTAGGGAATGAGATTTGAGAGATTGAAATTAGGGGAGAATAGAGAGGGTGGAAAGAGAGATTTCTTTTTTTTTTTCAATTTAGTGCAACCGACTTAATTAATGCAACCTAAAATATTACGAACTTGGATGGTAATCTAGTAAACTAAAATTTATTTTGGACTTCTTTGGAAGCATTTTAAGCTCTTATTTTTTACTAGTTTGATTAGTTTAGAGAAGTTGAATTGTTAGTTTATTATTTTGACATCTCTAACCTTAAATTAGATTGAGTCTAGTTAATGTTTTCAAATACAATTGGTTCTAAGAATTGGCCCCCATATAGTATTCCATTATATAACTTGCCTCTTACATTATGTAAAAACATTAAAGGAAGAATTCTTTTTAAGAAAAAATCATATTAGAGGCTTATTATAGATTTTAAAAAAACTAAATATTGCATTCTAAACTTCAAAAAAGGTTTACGTGCAAATCTTTACATATATGAATTCCATATTAATCTTAGAATGATTAATAAAATCTTCCAGCATCATTAGTTTGCGAGCTTTTCAGTTTTAGCATGAAAACAATAGTTCTAACTTGCTGCTTTTGGAAGACTAATTAGTTTCCTAGTTGTTTAAAACAAGTTACTTTATAAATATCTAAAGAGACCATTTTGAAGTTAATGTTAATCCCTTATTTAAATGATTAATTCATATACTTCTTGATCCCTATATTTGCTTTTGCTTGGAAAATTCTTGTGTTACTCTCCTTATAAACAGAGTACCTTATAATTCCACATGTAAATGATTATAGCTTATTTTGTCTATAATTGATATCCTCCTCTTCTGCTCTAGCTTTTTGAGGATGTTAGCATAACTAAGGATTGCAACATCGTGTTTTACATAGCTCATATATCATAATCAATATATATGCAAAGAATTCACAACTGAAGAAGTGATGCTGCAAGTACTCTTGGTTTTTCAAGTATAGGCAACATGTTTATGAAGATTTGAGGAAAATTAGTTTATCCATCGTCCTTAATTTTTTTTATAAATAAGCCACATAAGAAAAGATATTTTAGGTAATAAATTTTTACACCAAATGATCTCACACTAAGCCATCTAATGGATATAAGATAGTAAGGAGTTCCTATATGAAGCATTAGTGTATCTTTTAGAAGGATGCTTTAATCAAATATACATATTTTCCATTTCTTAACTAGGTTTGTAATTAGGAATGAAGTTTTCAAATCAAGAGCAATTTTTAGTCCATGCATTCCCATTTATTAGCTCTTTGACCTTAGAAGATTTATGAAATACGTGCTTAAGAGTTAGAAGTAAGTTAGTCTTTTAAATGAGACTTAACTTACTCCAATTATTAAACCACAATGAAACTTATTCCTTGTTTCCAATTAGGCAAGCAATGTTTATGATAAGGGAATCCCTGATTTTGAGTAATTAAGTCATAAACCAAGAATGAGACGTTTTATTCCTAACTCCCCATAAGATTTTCCATTTAAGAAAGTATATGAGTATCTATTGAACCAAATATCTTATTTATTGGTCAATATTCTCCAAATTATGCTTGCCCCTAGGTTTTTATTAAATAAGGATAATGTAATGATGCTTTGTCATCTAGCTTTCTTTGGCATACATAACTTAGATTATTTAACTTTGCCAAAGTGCCTCTTTTTTAGTTCTCCAAACTAAAGAAAGCATCTCATCATCCTCTATACAATCTTCATTAGTCTTTTAAGAGGAAAATTTATGGGGAACAATATATGCAAAGAGAATTATGGAATTAATCAATTGAACCCTTTTTATAAAAGAAAGAGATCTATTACACTATCTGTTAAGTCTCCTCTGAATTTTTTTCTAAAAGAGGAACATAATCCCTAAAACTCAATTTCCTATTAATGAATAGGACTCTTAGATATTAGAATGTGGGACCTTTTTTTCTGTAAATTGGATATTGATGATAACTGAGGAGCTATAGATTTTAAACCAGCTACAACTATCATATACCTTTTATTGTGATTGATTAATAAACATGATAACAGTTTAAAAGAGTCCAAGGTAGACATAAGTAGACAAAGTCATTTATCCTTAACCTTGAAGAAAATGAGAAAAATCATATAAAAATGTAAGAGTAAAGAGCCTTAACTTCCTACATTATGAGTAAAATTTAATGCCATTGTCTTATTTGGTTAAGAATTCAATTAGCCTGATCAATGATTTCACGCATAAGGTGAAAAGATAGGGAGACAAGGGTTCCCCCTATCTAAGTCCTTTACATTATTTAACTAGGTTGGTAGGTTTATTGTTTAATAAAACTTGATGAAGTAGTAGACATGATTACTATCGCCTATGCTTAGACGTGTGTCATCAAGGTCATCCCATTATATCCAAAGATTTATTTCCGACAAATCACCAATTTATAGCTTACACTAATGATACTTCGATCTTAATTGATCCTAGACAACATTTCTCTTTTTATTCCTATCCACGATCAGGGTATCCCAGCCACGATCGTGACATAAACCTATTTTTGTCAAGCCACCGTCGTGCCCTACACTTCTTCCTCATTCCTTCCTTGTATTAACACATATACTAACATTAATTATACTCCAATTTTCCAAAATTTTCCTTATGTTACATCATTTCATAATAATTCAAGTACCATATTGATTACATTAACTCTTCTCATTTGATTCATCATCTTTTTCTTAATCTCATTCATACATAAAATCCTATCTTATATGCATTTCTAACTTTCTCCTTGTTACACAACCTTCATCTCATGTAAAGTCATTTATGTCTACTTTATTCCCCTCTTATTCTTTCCTCATTTCAATAACATAACTCAACATCTTGGTTAACATAACTTTCACTTTCATTATACCCTTTATTCACAACTCATAACATCTACATAATAACTCATCGCTCATGGTTTTCATACTCTTAAAACATAACAAAAACACATGTATTCATCCATCAATTTATTGCACTCATCCAAACACCATTATAATGATCATTCTACCTCAAAAATATTTCTATAACAATTTACAAATTATTACTCATCATAAACACAAAAACAAGCCATGAATATATTCATTTATTCATCCACGATTTAGCATAAAAATCAACTCCCTTTACACTTTCAGTATATCTCCTAATGATCATTATAAGTGGTCCATTTAGCCAACCCAAGAGGGTCATTAACACACAAAAAAAGGCCATAAATCTTTTTATTTTTACACATACGATACAACATATATGTAACCCGATCATGATCATTCAATCTCAAATCATTCATCATAAAAATTTCATTTACAACTACCCATAAAGATTAACATGCTACTTACTTGATTTACTCAAAGTTTCTTCAAAATTTCCAAGAAACCTAGCTTTCCATACATCTCAAAGTCATTAACATAGAGGTGGAGTAGGTTAGGATTTCTAGTGGTAAGATGAAGAAGATAACAAAAATTGAAGTAGCAAGTGAAGGATAAGAGCAAGGTTCAACATTGATGCTTGGAGAAGAGAGTGTCGTAGATGAAGACCAAAAATGAAGATAATGAAGAAGGGAGCATAAGTAACGAAAATAATGGGTGAAAGACCATGAGATGGTCTTTCAATTAGGTAAAAATCATGAAAAGCAAGGTAACAAATGTTTGGTGAGTGTCATGACATACGTCATGACACACTTAAAGGTAACAAATGTTTAATGAGTGTCATGACATATGTCCTGATACTTACCACTTAAATAACCTATTTAATAAAAAATTGTCATGACACTCACCACTTAAATAACCAATTTAATAAATCAATTTCTTAAACTAACTAATGTCTCTTAACATCTAGTCCATTTGTCTCCAAATCTCCAAACCATTTATAAAATTTTTCGTTATCATTTAACTCTTATTTCTACTACCATTTATCAATTATTATGCCACTTGGCATTTTTTCTAATCGCAAAATACTGAAAATTTTAGAAATTTCCTAAATTTCACCAAAATTTTCAAAATAATAAATATTATCACCAAATCAATTTTCAACACATATAAACCACAATTCTCTATATAATCACATTTATAAATCAATCATACCCAGAAAATGTCAAAGAATGCATGTACAATCATTTTAATGTGGAAAAATCAATATTCATGTGTATGTGTATGCTATATTATGCATAAGCATGAAATGCACTTTCTAACTTCTTAATAAACTCTCATGAACTCTATTCTAGGGTTCTAGCCCCTAACATGGGATAATGGGATATTACAATTTTCCCTTCTAAAAAAATTTTGTCCTATATTTGGAATTCTATTTCTTTAGATAATTTGTAGCCCTATGTTTCTAGTTTATTTAGAAATAAGAATCATCTCATTCGGAGCTCTATAAAAAATATCATCAAAATACCAAAATGTGTTCAACAAAATATCTAGTTAATACTCTTCCAACCGATACCCTTACTTTGATTCAATCAATCTTTTGCAGATCAATACCAAAACTATAAATTTTCATGTAAAAATAGAGAAATGTGTTAGGAATCCATTGGTTCAAAAACTCAAGTCATTTGGAGGTCGGACGACAAAGTTATGGCCAAAAGAGTGAAACATGTTCAGAGTTGGAAAACCCTTCAGCTGCGCTCGCAAGGAACAAAGGTGCAATCATAAGAAGGGTATGTGCGATCGCAAGGAGGGTGTGTGCGATGTGCGATCACAACAAAAGTTGTTCTGCGTAAAAATCCTATACAACATCCTAACTTGTAACAGTCATATCTCTCAACTCTGACCTCCAAAAATTACACACTATATATTGTTAGAAAGAGAAGAAGATAAGTTATAACTTTTATGAAGACCCAAAAAGATATTTTGCCTCCAAGAGGGTCAAAATTTTCAATCAATGTAGTTGTCCTGTATGTTCACCCTATGCAAAATCACAAACTTCTAATAATCATATCTCTCAACTCCGATGTCCAAATATTTCATACTATATACCTCTTGAAAGCCAGAAAGATAAGCTACATCTTTTTAAAAGACACTTTTGTCTAATTCAACCAAGATCATACAGGTTTTCCCCCGAAGTCAAAAGCCACACAAATCTTTACCCCTATGGAAAACTTGAAATATCAATGTACCAAAAGGGAAAATCATGAGCAAACGAAATATATTTAATTAACCTCAAAATATGAGAGTTTTACAAAGCTTTAATGACATTTTAAGCCATAATACACCTGTTGAGTTCATGAACCAAAAATATAAAAATACACTTGAACTAGGAAAACTTGAAATGCTGCTAAAGCCTTGGGTTTTACATAAACTATTTCAAAATACAAAAAAAGAAATTTTTTTGGGTGATGCCATGCCTTTCGGTTACTCGATTTCTTGTTCGCCACCTATAGATGAGACCAAAGGGGGTTAAGCTTCAAGCTTGTGGGTAATAGTTTTATAACTAGTAACAAACAAAAACCATCAAAATATATGCTTCTATTAGAAAATTCACATTGAATCATGAAACACATATTTCCCCATTCTCAAGTTATCAAAAAATTTATAAGCAACATAAATCATGCATTCAACAAACTTGTCAACACATAAGCACATCAAAATGGTTTAGTAGGTCCATAAACAGAATGAACTAACACATTCCTATATAATGCTCCTGTATAGTAATGAACAGAACGAACTAACACAATCCCACGTAATGGTTTTGTGTAGTCTTAAACATGAGGGAGTCCTTGAAGGAGCTCCATGCTACTAGCGGACAAGCAAGAGAAGCCTTTATTCGAAGTGCACTTGACAATAGAATGGACCAAACCAAACCTACAAACATGTATTTCATAACTTGTAAACTTGTTGCCCAAAATGGCACATTTTCAAAACATGATTTCATAAACTTGATATCCTTTCAAAATCTTTTTCATTTTTCATTTTATAATCCAACAACATAATTCATTTACAAAACATGCAACATATTCTCAAAGCATTCAAAGAGCAATAAATGCACATTTAAAAAGTAGTTGAAATCATTTATTTCCATTTCTTAAAAGAAACATTAATGGCTTATTACTTAATTATAAAAATGTAACCCACCTTGAATTCCTTGCTTATAACTTACTCAATTGTGCCTCTCCTCTTGCTCCTCTTGTCTTTCTTGATTCCCTTTTCATAGGCAAAAATCCCAACTTCAATAGGGTTGCAAAATTAAAAACCCACAAAATATATTCAATAAAATTGATCCTAGAATACTTAAACTCATGTATTTCCTAAGCTTCATGAACCAAAACCCTTCCATAAATCCAAGGGATTAAAATCGAGCTTACCTTGAATCTTTACCAAATGAAAAGATTATTGGCTCCAATTGAAGTTCTTATTTTCCTCTCTATTTGTCCCTTCTTAAACAACTCCAAACTTAAAACTCCATTCTTTTCTCTACTTCACCGAAACCTCTCTTCTTCTCTTCTTATTATTTTCATATTTCACTCTTCTCTCTTCTCATTCACGTTTTTCTTCCTTCTCAAATAAAAAAAACACTTCCTTCTTCCATTTCTACTCTTAATGAATGAGAAAAGTCCACCTTGCCCTCCATTAATGCCTTATGTCTTAAATGCTTTAGTGATCTTCCAAAAATGCCCTTTATACATTCTTACCACTTAAATTCAATTACACCATACTATATTCTAACTTAATTTTAGTTTCTCCTTATTCTTGCAAGATCATGGACTAAATTATGAGATAATGAAATAAAGCAAAATAAATAAAGAAATAAATAAAGAAAATTTTTTTGGGGCCGAACATATATGCCAATGATCCTATCCTCTAAATGATCTCATAAGAACCAATGTACCTAGGGCTCAGCTTGCCCTTTTTACCAAACCTCAGCACTCTTCGCTAAGGCGATACTCTAAAAAATACTTTGTCTCCTACACTATATTCCATATTCTTTTAATACTAACCCACATATCTCTTTTGTCTATTTTAAGCCGTTTTAATTCGACTTCAGATCAGTTTAACCTTATCTATAATATCTTGTATCAATTCTGAGCCTTCAACCATTCTCAACCTCTCTTCATCCTAATATAGAGGCAACTGACATTTTCTATCATACAATGCCTCATACAATGCCATCCCGATACTACTGTGATAATCGTTGTTGTAAGCAAATTCAATCAATGCTATATATTGATCCCATGCTCCTTGAAACTCCAATACACATGTCCTGAGCATATCCTCAATAGTCTTGATTATGCTCTCACTCTGTTCATCTGTTAGAGGATGAAATGCAGTAATAAAGTTTAACTTTGTGCTCATAACTGACTGCAAGCTCTTCTAAAGTCTCGAAGTAAATCTAGGATTCTTGTCTGATACAATGGGCACTTTAACCTCATGCAATCTCCCTACTTCATTCATATATCTCCAGGCTAACTAGTCTATGAGGTATTCTCTCTCACTAGTAAGAAATGGGTCGACTTAGTCAATCAGTCCACCATAACCCATATAGCATCGTTCTTCCTCGGATTCTTTGGCAATCTCATAATGAAAACCATAGTAATTCATTCCCATTTCCACTCCGGAATAGGCAACGAATGTAGCTTTCCAACTGGAGCCTGATGCTCAGCCTTAATTTGTTGGCATCCCGGGCCATAAAAAATGTTGCTTCAACGTATTATACATCTTGTTGGTACTAAGATGCATAGCATAAACAGCCGGATGAGCTTCATCTAAAATTTCCTTTCTCAATTCATCTATATTAGACACACATAGCCTTTGCTTCAACCACAATGTCTCATCTCTTAGTTCAAATTTAGAATCTGGTTTCATTTTCAACTTCTCCATGAGCTTCACCATTTTGGGACCTTTATTCTGTACCTTTCTAATTCTATCATACATCACTGGCCTCATCTTTAATGTAGCAATTAGTGCCTCATTCTTCTTTAAATTCAACTCCACATTTAAAGCTCTCAATTGAATTAAGCTCAGTAACCTTGATAACTAAACTGAGCTACACTGCTATTCTACTTTCTACTCAAAGCATCAGCGACCACATTAGCTTTCCCCAGATGATACTCAGTCGTACAGTCATAATCTTTTCACAACTCTATCTATCTCCTCTATCTTATGTTTATTTCTTTCTAACTCAACAGATATCTCAAACTTTTATGATCAATATATATCTGGAATGTCTCTCCATATAGATAATGTCTCCATATCTTTAGAGCAAAGACAATTGCAATAAGCTCTAAATCATGTACTGGATAATTAATCTCGTGAGACATTAGTTATTGGGCCCTATTCTAGAGCCCAACATTCAGAGTCATAAAGCGTGAGCATATTACCCTGAAGGGTTATTCCAGTGAAATCTTATAGCAATCATTGATTAATCTACATTCTCTGATACCATAACTTGATAGGCATCTCGCCCTCGCGAGACACGCCCTCGTTGTCCTGAATAACATTTGAACACGCATATCATCTCATGGATATATTATCAAACTTCATATCTTAAGCTCATTTTCATTTCATAATTCAATCACTCATCATTTCTTTTCTAGCATTATTTGCTCCTATTATCAAATTCTCATTCACTTTAACTTGATACACTTTACTCCTCTTATTTGAATCATAACTTCAATCATGTAAATATCTTTATTCCCAAACAAAACCCGTACCTTGGGTACTTTGATATCAACCATTCATTTCATAATGTTATTCAAACATTACAAGATCATACATTATCCAAACTCTCATTTCTTCTTATAAATTTATCCAAATTTTCAATCCTTCGGGTCTATTTTCCATGAACATTCTGACAAGGAAGGTGAAGTAATTTGATAACACTTTCTCTTAGAAAAATGTTCTCCATTGTATTAAATTTCTAATGACACTAAAATTATTCAATTTTGTTTAGTAATTTGAAAGTTATAACCTAATTTCCATCCAAACTATTATTATATTGAAATAGTATACTATACTCAACTTCCATTCAGAAATTGAAAGTCTTAAACACTGAATTAAAATTCGATTTCTTTAGATAGTTTGTAGCTCTATCTCTCTAAGTTATTTATAAATAAGAATCATCTCATTTGGAGCTCTATAGATCAATATATCCTCAAAATACTGAAGTGTGTTCAGTAAAATATCCAATTCATACTCTTCCAATCGATACCCTTCCTTTCATTCAATCAATATTTTTCAAATTAATACCAAATTCTATAGAATTATATGGAGAGATAGAGAAATGTGTTAGAAATCTATTAATTCAAAAATCAGGTCATTTGAAGATCGAATGACAAAGTTATGGCCAAAAGAGTCAAAGGTATTCAGGTCTAGGTCATAATCGTGACTTCTTAAAATTTTTGCAAAGTCACGATCAATTTTCAGAAGTCACGATCGTGACTTGTCACATTTTTCTCCAACCCGATCTGTTTTGAAAAAATAGACATAACTTTCAATAGAGATGTCAAATTAAGGTCATTCTTAGACCATTTCGAAGGACACTTCTAGACCTAAAAATTCTATGAAGACCTTGAAGAAAGTTTTTACCTATAAAAGGGTCAAACTTTCTAGTTAATGTAACTGTCCCGTATGTTCATCCCATACAGCATCACAAACTTCTACTGATCATATCTCCCAACTTCGATGTCCAAAAATTTCATACTATATAATGTTAGAAATCTAGGAAGATAAGCTACAACTTCCAGGAAGACAACTTTGTCTAATTCAGCTTAGATTAATCTAGTTTTTCCCCTGAATTCAGAACACACATTTTTACCCTTATGAAAGACTTGAAAATTGTCCCAAACTCACTCCCCCTAATGCAACATCATTCATAACTATTCAACTACCAATTTTTATTTCATTGAAATCTCAAATCTCAACTCATTTGACTCATCACATTCAACTACATCTCATCATTCATAATTCCTATCTTTCTTTTCCATAACATCTCACTTATATATCTATATATATATCAACAATTCATGTTTAAAAATCATCATCTTAAGTTGATAACTTTCCCAAATATACCTAATTCCAACTCAACATCATCCATACACAAATCATATTTATTAACAACAAAAGATAAGAGCTTTACAAAACTTTAATGGCATTTCAAGCCACATTACTACATCAGTATCAAAATCCAAAATATAAAAGATACAAAACCCAATAATTCTTAAAATGCGTCTAAAGCCTTATTTTTACAAAATCTAAATTAATTTACAATAAGAAAACAAAAGTAGCATGATGCCTCGAATCTTGGTTACTCGATCTCATTCTCTTCATCTAAAAATGTGACGAAAAGTGGGTGAGCCTAGAAGCTCATAGGTAACAATTTACAACGAAAAAATAAGCAAAACTTTTGAAAACATTCACTTGTCATAAAAAATTTTTGATTGAATCCATAAAGCACATGTTTTTCAAATTATCATCATGTAGTCAAATTCACAAACTACAAAACGTGAATGCATCAATCTTGTTTACATATCATAAGCACATAAGCACATTAGAATGGTTTGGGTGGATCCAAAATAAAACGTACTACACAATTCCACATAATGGTCTTATATAGTCGTGAACTTAGGGAAGTCCATAAAGGAGTTCTATGTCACTAGTGGGTAGGTAGGAGAAGCCTTTTGTTAAAGTGCACTTGATTTAACTTAGAAGACCACCACAAACCCACATAATCATGCATTTCACATCTTATAAACATATTGCCCAAAATGGCACATTTTCAAAAACATGATTTTTCTTGACCTTTTGCCTCGAAGGCATATTTTGGGACCATAATTTTTCATGAAAATGAAATGTTTCACATTTCATCAACCAAATTCAGATACCAAACATATAACAATTTCTTAAATCATTCAAAAACAATAAATGCAACAATTATGAAGCAATTTGAAATCATTAAACTTTATTGATTCAAAGAAAACATTAGTGGCTTATTTACTTTATTATAAACATGTACCCACCTTATTTCGCTTAAAAATCCAAACTCAATTGTTCCCTTCCTCTTGCTCTTGCATAGATTTTCTTGATTTTCCCAACATAACCAAAACTCTTATTCAATCTAAGTTCAAATGGAAATCCCCTCAAACTTCAATAATCAAAAGTGACGAAATTAAACTTAAACCTAACTTACCCATAGTCCATCTAGGTTAGAAAAACCATAACCTAGTTTAGAAACCCTAAAAATCAAATGGTTCTCTTAAATCACCTTTATTATCAACACAACCAATTTCTTTAATAAAGTAAGAAGAAAATATTATTAACTTAACAAGCTTGATTTCTCTTCTTCCCACGTTTTCTTTTTCTTCTCTAGCTTCTCTCACGACCTTCTTCTTCTCTCACATTTTTTCTTTCTTTTCTCTTCTCTTTTACGACTATCTCTTCTCTTCTTATTAATTCTCATTTTTCTTCCTTCTCTAAATGCAAGACCACTTTTAATCTTCCAATTTTACCCTTAATGAGCATAAAATGTCCATTTTGCCCTTCCTTATAAGCTTATAGTCTTTTATACTTAAATGTCTTGCCAAAAATACTCTTAAATATTCCTATAACCTTAACACTTTAATTCTATTAACGCATGCAATAAATCCTACTAACTTTGACATAATTAAATAACTCCAAAATAATTAATATATCAAGACCTCAAAATTAATTTAAATCATGCTTAACTTCAATGAAAAATTTTCAGAGCCAACATTTCTCTACCTCTTAAAAGAATTTTGTCCTCGAAATTCTTATATAACTGATCCAGAGGCAGGTTATGTCTCTCATATTAGCAATAATGTCATCTCAAATTAAAGAATCCAATCACATAGTTGGATACTTTATATCAAACATAATTCATACACTCTCAGTAGCATATTATACATTTCATACTTGTGTCTGATGTGAACTCCAATACTCACTTTGGAATCATTTCGTATTCATTTCTAATTTGTTCTTTCATTGTTCATTCTTAATATAAACTATCTAATCTGCTTAACCTAATTAAGTGATTTTCTTCTTTGAAAGATGATTTCTTGCTACTACCATCTATATTGTTCATGCAATCTATATCAATCAACTGTTATCATTATCACATTATCATCCATTCTTAATACTTCAAGAGGACCAATTTCTATCGTTCTTACAAGGTCATAATGTTTTAATTACAAGAGGACCAATTTCTATCGTTCTTACAAGGACATAATGTTTTATTGTCACATATGCTTAGGTGTGCATCATCAAATTCATCTCATTTTGTCCAGGGATTTATCTCCGACAATTCACCAATTCATATCTTACATAATTGATACTTTGACCTCCATTGATCCTAGACAATATTTCTCTCTTTATCAAACATACTAACACCAATTTTATTCCCATTTTCCAAAATTTGCCTCTTTCGATGCTATATCATTTCATAATGAGTCAACTACCATATTGAGTGCATCAACTCTTCTCATTTAACTCTTTTATCTTTTCCTTAATCTCATTCATACATAATTTCCCATCTTATACGCATTTCTAACTTTCTCCATACCACATATCATTTCATTCATCTTATGAAAAGTATTTTATGTCTATTTCATTTCCCTTTTACTATTTCCTTATTTTTGTCTCATTTTCTTGTTGGCATTTTCTTCATCTTGCATATGCATATCCTCAATCCATTTAGAATTATTGATTCATAATCACTATGAAATTCTGATTTCCATTTCACTAATATCTTCTTATGGTAAAGCATAACTCTTGTCACATTAACCGACCAACCACTTTGGTTCCAATTTCCTCCTCTTAAGATCATAACAAGGTTTTGTTTTCATTGCATTCTGCTTGTACACTCCAATCTCATCATTTACACTTATATCCCTATATTCCTCAAACAATCCATGACAATACATTCACATCTATATCACATTCAAGGATATATCACCACAGTGCAATATTTATGTGATATTTAATAATACATCCCCTAATACAAATACGTTGAATCATTATCATCATATTTACCCATATACTATTTCTCAGTTCTAACATATCTACAAATTTTCATTTTCTCACATTCTGACAGATCATTATTCTTTTCATTACTTCTATCAGTTCAAACTTTTAAAAAATGTTCATGCGTGTGACTCGCACATATGCGACTCAGACTAAGGATCAGTCTTTGCTGCATGCTAAGACATGTCAAAAAAGCTTGTAACGTGATACATATTTCCAAAAATTCCCATGTAAGATACTAAACTTAGGAACTCTGATGCCACAACTATTGGGCCCGTTTCGGAGCCCAACATCCAGAGTCATAAAACGTAAGTGTATTACCCTGAAGGGTTATTCCAGTGAAAACTTATAGCAATCATCGATTCATCTTCATTCTCTGACACTATAACTTCTTGGGCACCCCGCCTTCACGTCCCTTGTAGCACCCCACTTCCGCAAGACCTGAACCCGACATCGACGGTGATATCCAAGTCCATGCCCGTGAAGGTAGCATGCTAGAACAGTCAGTCATTTGCAAATCGGTATAATTTTTTTAACACTAACATTGACAGAAGTCCATTTTCCATTTGGACCCAATAAGATTAAAAGTTGATAACACATTGCTTTCAAGACATTACAATCCACAATTGCATGATTAATTAGAGCCCAATTTCATTCATACCCCTTTTCAGTTAGAAACCAATCCACTTTGGGCCATTCGGGCCCATTC
>JANKYE010177508.1:0-12563 GCA_032467995.1 Erythroxylum dillonii
CCCTTGTTCTTCTTCACAATCATAAAAACCCCAAATCAAAAGAGATCTTAAAATTGGAAAACCTAAGGAAACAAAAGTATGAAATTTATCCTAGAACACTCATACCCAAACTTTTCCTAAGTCATTTGAACCAAAAACCCTTCAAAATTCCAAAAAATTTGAAACAACTAAGGGGTAGTTTAGGAAGAACACTTAAGTTGTTTCAAGGTTAGTTGTTCCAAAAGATTTGAAACAACTAACCTTGAAACAACTTAAGTGTTCTTCCTAAACTATCCCTTATATAAACTTACTACCTTAACACTAAATTTAATTGGCCCACTTTAAAAAGCCTTACTCACATTATCAAACTAATTAAACCCAACATAATCAAACTACTTGGGGCCAACATAGGCAATCTTAAATTGACTACTATTTTTTGTACTTAACAATCTATGCTCTCAAAGATTCAGTAGGTATACTAAAATATAATTTTGTCAAAATTGGTAAGTTTCTTATTCTCGTGGATTTTGAGGTCTTAAATATGACTGAGGATAAGTATGTACTTTTGATCTTCGGTTAACCTTTCTTGGCCACTTCCAAAGCCTTAATTAATATTTATGAAGGAAACCCTAAAGATCAGGGATAAGAGACTAGAATTCAAGAAATGCAAACCCAAGAATCCTATTGGTGGTAAGTGTAAACTTTCGGTTATATAGGAGGAATATATAGCGTGCTCGAAAATTGATCATCTTATTAAGAAAAAGAAGAAGGGTAAAGCTAGGAGTAAATCTTAAGGTAACTTATACCCTATAAGTAGGCTCTAACAGGTAGAGATTGATGAAAGTGGTTAAGCTTATAACCTAAAATAAGCACTTGTTGGGAATAACCCAATACTTTTTACCTTTGTTGTTTAGAGATTTTAGTGTTTTTAACTGTTTGGGTTATTGGTTGTTTATTTTCTTAGTATCTATATCATTTTCTTGTTCCTAATTTATTGAGTTTTGGTTGAAATATCATATAAGTATTTAAAGTTAGTGTATCCTTGATTTTCGACACAGGCCCAAATAAGCTACTGTGTTCGATCTCCCTTTAACCCTCCTTAAGAATCATAATGTGCCACCTTTTAACATGACACCTAAACAGTACGATGTCACCATATATGCCCTTATGTTTCGGTAAGGGTAAACCTATATTCACCTACAGAAAAAGTACCAAAAAGTTACAAAACATGATTTTTTTAAGCATGGCCCTCTAAATGGTAGGTTTTCCATCCCTATATTGAGAACATGCCCCAAGCTAAGTATGTATGGTCCCATATTGTACCTCATGTATAAAAATAAAAAGAAATATAATAGACCACTTTTAAACATGAAATTTATACAGTTGTTGTACCAATATTCTTGTTGTATACGAAACTTATATAATTATATTTAAGTGTCGTGTAGCGCATTATAAAGATCTTATCTAGATTATGTTTTTCCATTTTTAACCACGTTTCCTACAACTTTTCTCTAAAATTTCAATTTCACTTTTAGTTCTTAAAATAATAAACCACCCTTAGCCCTCTCCAATCCTACATAAAGTACTTATTTTTTTCAAATATTTAGTATCATCTATTTATTAATCCTATTTTCATTATTCTTATGCATCTTGGAATATTTAATGCTATGAATTGTGTTTTGTACCTAATTGATGATTAGATATCCATTATGTATAATATTTAGTGTGCTAGAAAAATGACTTAGGTGAACTAAGAATTATATATGTTTTTTATGGTTGGAGATTCTTAGTGTGACTTATATAGGTTACTCTCACTACAACAAAAGTAACTTTTAGCTACTTTTTTTTTGCGAGGATTTGAAAATTATCACTAAAAGTTAGCTTTTGGTGATGATTTTAAAATTCGTCACCAAAAGTCTAGCTTTTTACAACATTTTACCGATTCGTCGCTAAAAGAATATCTTTTGCGACGATTGTTATTTTGAGATTCGATGGTTTAAATACTAGAGTAAACCAAAAGATATGAAATTTGATATTTTAGAATTATAGAGTGTAAGTAACATTTATTGTATGCATTAATAACAGAAAAATGAACATGGAGTATTATATATTATTGATATGTTATTTATTGGTTCTTATTCTATTTATTGGTTCTTTAATTTTGTATTTATCATTTTATATTTTAATATGTTATAATTCACACGTATACATTTTAGAGCTTATTTATGTTTTTCCTTCAGACTATGATGAGGACTTAGAGACCATTTAGACCATTCAAAAGACACAAGCAGCCACCATTGCACAAGATGACCAAAGTGCACACCATCACCTTTACATTGTGCATTACTGCCTCAAAGACATATGTTATTAGGAGGCAGTACATGTATGATCAGGCACCACTGGCACTACTATGGCATCCATTTAAACTACAACCTATTAGAGGTACTCAACAACAAACATATCATCCACTATACACTTGGAGATAAAGGCATAATATAAGAGGTATCAAGCCTTCTACATGTGGTAGTTTAAGGTGCCTAAATTCATCAACAAGTGGATCTCGCTAATGGGTTACATGAGATCATTTCTTTTAACAAATGATAAAATATTTTTAACTTCAAAGACCCAGTCTACCGAGGTTTCACTCTAGAGTTTATGAGAGTTAAGCAAGTTTTATATAATAATAAAACTCTCAATATTGTTAGTATATGGATCGTATATTGTAGTATTAAAAGGTATCATTCCCACGAGGACTATAAACACCTAAACAATTTTTAAAAAAACTTTTTCTAAGGTACTAAGAATTTAATTTGATTTAAAATAAATAACAAAACAATTAAAGAATTGATAATTAAGCTACCAATGAATTTGATATTGAATAAAGTTGAAGAATTAGGAACCATTTTAACCTTATTTTGTTTCCCTTAATCTTTTTGATTATTTATGTTTGATCCAAGATATTCGAAAGTTTTGATTACTCACCCTCAAGATCTAACAAAGTACCCGTAATTGAATTTGATATTTATAAATTTGTAATCTCTTGATTCACAAAACTACTTGTAACTTCTTCAATTAAATATGAAGCAATCTTATGGATAGTTAATTTCACAAGTATTATCTCTCTTCAATTATTCATTAATCTGATAATTTTAGTTATATTAACCTACCAACTCTTATTAGTTGCCTTAACACGAATAACTTGATTCACTCTCTCAATTTATTGCCAAGTATATGCACAATAATTATTACAAACATATATATAGTTATTAAATTAAAAACAGATAAAGTTCAACAAAATAATTCAAGAACAATCCCAAATAGGGATCTAGAAAGCCATGATCATGTTAGACATCTTGGAAAGCCAAATAAACACCAAGGCAATGAAAGAAATAATAGGAAAAGAAATAAAAAATATTTACCAAAAAAATGACAAACAAAAAATTAAAAGATAGATCAAGGGTTTACTTTAGTAACTTTTTTTTATATTACTACTTAATTTTGACATACCATTTATCAAAGCTCTCTTTGTAATACATTTAACACCTCAATGAAAAAGCAATGGAATGAATTCACATCTCAACTTGACCTATGTGACTCAAGATCAAGGAAGTTCTTATTATCTTGTATATTAGAAACATTAAGGATAATGTTTATTTTAAGTATAAAGGAGGGATTATAGGAGAATATATGATATGATGACTTAAGCTTATCAATCTTGTCATGAATTTCCTAATAGGAAGTATTTTTGGAAATTTATTTTTCTTTAAAAGTATGTTATTGGAGATAATTTATAATGAATTTGATTATTTTGGTGATTTGGAATGCATATGTAACTAATTATGAGTATTAGTGAGTAAGTGAGTTCAATTTGCTTTATAAATTTAAAGAATTATTGTTTTATGATCATTATGATATTCCTTGTTTATAACGCACATGCATAAGTAATTGTGCCTTTTTTGACATTTTGCTAATTTTGATTAAAATAAGAAAATTGAATAAAAGTACTAAAAAAATAGGTTAATAGGTGAGTATAATATATTCAATTCGCTATCTTCGTATTAATAGAAATGTTGAAGTTAAAGAGTGGTATTAGTGTCCATTTTAGATAATGACCTAGTTAAGTAACTGTGGTTATTCGTAACAAGGTGTTTACTTTTTCATAAAATGGTTAGATGATTTTTCAAACAAGCTTTGAATGATCTTGTTTAGATTATATATTATCAATAAAAGGATATGAATGTATTTGAAATTTCAAGCTTGCAAGAAAGGGAAGTGATTTCTTTCCTCTCAAATCATTAAAAAAGTTTCAAATGATGAAAGGTCAAGCTAAAGACCTTAACTTAACAATTTTATATAGTTAGGTTTTCTCTTGAATTCTAGTATTTAGGTTTTATTTTTCATGCTTTTTGAGTGATTTAGATTGCTAATTTCCTTGTTTTTGAATTTATTACAAGTTAAGGAAGCAAGCTCAAGGGTTATATGAAGGAAAAAAGAAGAAGCAGGACAAGGTGTGACAATTTTTAGTGTGTCATCATGAGCACAATCAGCCTCTGTCACAACTGTGCTTGAAATTCACAATCGTGACACAAGGATGAGTCACGATCATGACTCATAGGCACGATTGTGCCTTGTAGGTAGATCAGTACCGCACATGAAAAATCACTCCCAAACCCCATTCTACCCCTCCTTCAACCCTAACACTTTGTATTCATTATTTCTCTTCCTACTTTATCTCTCTAAAACTTAGCATCCACTAAAAATATCTCTCTTCATCTTACTTAGTTTTTTCATTTGTTTCTTTGTTCTTTCACCTAGATAAACATTTCCCTTACACATATCTAGTAATTTCCACATAAATATCACATCTTTATAGTGGTTTTTATAAGATTTCGTTGAACTTTTCTCTTTTCACATTTTTGGGTATTTTGGTATATTTTTGTTCATTTTTGGTTATTTTGCATATATACAATTATTCATGGCTCTAAGAATCAAACAAAGTACTAAATGCTCATAAAAAAAGGGAAAAGCTTAAGTGTTGGGGCAAGGTGCACGTGATACGTTGAGAATTTTGGGGCATCTTTTTTTATTTATTAGGAAGAAGAAGGTATCTAATTCTAAACTCTTTGCTCAATTGTTAACGTACTTAGATACTTTAATTTTAATATTTTAAAAAATCTAGGATTGAAAGATAAAAATGGGACTTTGAGTAATAAAATTCGATGAGATAACTTTATTAATTTTGATTATGTTATGTATAAGGAATAAACCCCTAAATTTTATACTGCTCTACAATTTGAGCTACATAATTTGGATGAATTTTAGTTTTGATTAAGGGGCCACCCATATAATTTAAGTTATGATATTATGGAAGAAATTGGTGGATTTTCTTGGTCGAACATAATTAGAAAAATGACAATTTTCGTGCTAAAAGGTATTGGAAGCAATTAACAAGGATGGATAAATTTTTTGTTAGAAATGCCCATAATAATGTCATTCTTAGTCTTGAGCACCTGTTACTACATAAATTCATGTGTCCTACTATTTTGATAAATCTGAAAGTAACAAATGTTCTATTGAAGACATTCATTCTTTGGTCTATAGGTAATAACGTCAAAGTTTGTATGTCAACCCATATTTTTCATACTATAACTATGCCTCTTAAAAAGAAATTTAGTCACCTTGGCATGGGATATCTTGTCACCGCACTTGTTGTTTAATATGGTGTAGTTGTTGAGGAACAAACTATTGTCTTAATCATACTAACTTAAGGCAAGCTGAGATCTTAGTAGTCCATCACATGGAACTCCGAGATATCAATTCCAAAACTTATGTGAAATACAAGACAGGACAAGCTAGTTCTAGTTTCACACCAACATAGCATCAAACTAAGGTCTCGACAAGTTAAGAAAAGGAGGATGATGAAGAGGAAGGCTAGGAGAAAGTCTTCAATTTGGTTTCCAAAAACAACAAGCTTATGGGATAACGCATGAACACCATGGAGGTGCAAATGAACCATGGAGGTGCAAATGAAGGAGATGACATGAAAACGGCAAAGAAAATGACATGATTCCAAGAAGATTCTGAAGTACTTTGCTACTTAATGTGTTTAAATTCCCTCACTTACACCGTCATTGACTCAATCTCCATAAGTGGTTTCTTACTCTAAACTTTTGTTTTTTTTTTATGTGTTGTTTGTTTTCTCACATTGAGGACAATGTGTTGTCTAAGTGTAGGGAGGCTTATGCATTAACATGTCTTATGTGTGTGAATTTTGCATATCATATTATGTTATGTTTGATTAGGTTGACATGGTATGAACATTTTACTACATATGTGTGTATTATGCAAATATGTCAATGGCAAGAATTAGTTTAGTTTTGAATATGGTCATTTAATTTGTAAAGGCATATTGACTTGTAAATTTTACTTTTTAAGTATCTTTGGATGAATATGTATGTTAATTAGAATACTACCCATATTATTTCACTTTAGGAAATTTATGGTATACATTTATAATTATAAACCAATTGAATTGTTTAGCATTCCTAGTAACCTTTCATGAGAATAATTGACTCAAAAATGAAATGGACTAAGTAATTAAATAAAAATATGTTTTAAATAAATAACTATTTCACTAGTCCTTTTTATGAAAAAAATTAGGTTAAGAATAGAGCTGGTAACTAGTCAAGAATGTGATATATCTGAGAAACCAGAGGCATTCATAACAAAATGATTTTCTTCCCATAAAAAGGGCTCGAATGACATTATAAACAAGATAAATAATAAAACATGTGATCTAGTTATGTAATAAGGGGACATTAATGACAAAATATTTACCTTTGCATCAAAATACTAGGTTAACGTTAAAGAAATTTTTTTAAAAAAGGTGTTTAAATAAATAAAAACCTACTGATCTTTAAAAATAGCGAAACATTTCATGAAAGGATAATTAGTGATAGTTTCCTTTTTTATTGATCATTAATTATAAATGCATGTTTACAAGTGTTATAGGTGTATGAATAGGATGTTAATATTTTGATTGATATGTATATTCAATCCAAAGAACTTAAACATAAAAGGAATATGTTAGTATGTTGGCACAATTTGAATGATTAATGTTTGCAATTAAATTGATTCCATAAGATTCAATGGCATTATATCATTATTTCATTTTTCATAAATGTATGATTATGTGCTTTTTGTTTTTTGTTTTTTGTTTTTTGTTAGTGTTAGTGTTTTTCTTTTTGCTTGAGGACAAACAAAAGTTTAAATGTGGGGAATTTGATAGGTATAGTTCATAATATGTTTTCCTTGGTTCTTTTTGTGTGTTTTTAGGTATTTATTAGATGATCATCATATGTATATGCTTAAAATTGTGTTATTATGAGTGTTTAATTATATTCTAAGTGTTTGTATGGTTTAAAGTATGAATTCAATCTTAATTTTATATTTCATGAGGTGTTTGTGAGTGTTAGAAATCAAGTAATTAAAGAACAACGAAGATGGAAGCTGTATGAAGGGTGTCATGATCGTTCATTAAGAGCATGATTTTGACAGGTGTGTATAAGGCTACATGGCATAAAGTGGGAAACACTAGGAGCACAATCATGACTCCAATGTTACAATCGCGACAGAGAACTGCCAAATGAAAAAATTTTCATCTATTTTATAGTTTGGGGCTATTTTTTAAACCGAACAAAGTTAGAAAACCCTAGACTCAACCCAAGACCTTAAGCCACTATACAAGAAGAAGAAATATAACAAAAAAAGAGCAGCGTCCACAGTTAATGGTGAATCAAAAGTGAGAGATCAAAAAGAACATCCATGAATTCCAGCTTTCCAGATTAAGGAGTAAACAAGGTTTTTCTTCTTTTCCTTTAGTTCCTTCTTTATCCTTGATGTGTAATCTAAATTCTAAGATGCTAAAAATGTTTATCAAGTTCTAAATTTCAAATTAGGATTTATTCTGGAATTATTTTGTGATTTTGATTATTGTTGATTTCAATACATACTTAGGTGTTTATGATAATTGTTCATACTTAAACTTAACAAATCGAGAGAATGAATCAAAAGTGATCAGTGTTAGATAGTACAACGAGAGTCGGTAGTTTAACAGACCCATAATTATCCAATTAATAATCATTTGAAGAGAGATCTTGTTTGAGAAATTAATTATCATATAGATAGCTTCAGATCTAATTGAATAAGTTAAGGAAAGTTTTGTGAATTGAGAGATTGCAAATATGGAAATTTAGAATTCAATTAGAGTTAATTGATTAGATCTTGAGAGAGAGTAATCAATACCTTAGGAAATCTATGATCAAACACATAAGTGGATAAACAAGATTAAAGGAAAAAAAATAAAGAAGGAATAAGTCCTGAGTATTCAATCTTGATCAAAGCCTAAATTAATTGGCAACTCACTGTTTAATTGTTTTGTTTTATTTATTTTTTCAATTTTTGTTATTTACATTTATTCAATTCAATTTCTAAATACCTTAGACAAAGTTAGGTTCAAATTGTTAACTCTTGCATAATCCTCGTGGGAACAATAACCTCTTATACTTAAGGTGTATTGAAAGTTTTATTATTAGATATAAAACTTGCTCAACACTGTTGCTTATTTTCTTATAAAACTTATATGGAACTAAGACTAAGATAAATAACTATAAGAAAACAATTAAAATTACTTAAAATTACTTTAATTTATAGTTCTTAAAATTTTAAGATAAAACTACTAAGAAAAAGATATTAAATTCCATAAAATGAGAAAAATAATTAATTATTGGGTTGCTTTTCAATAAATGCTTCTTTTAAGTAATTTAACTGAATTTTTTATTAATAATTTCAATTGACGTTTGGATCATGAAGGTTATAAACATGGTTCTCAAATTTATAGAGATCATATCCCAAATCTTTACAATTTTATGGCCATATAAATCACATCTTTTAGCTCCATATACTGTTGCAATTCAACCATGTCAGCAATCTCAAAATTTAAACCATTTGAAAACCTATCCTTGGTAGCTTCCTAATCCTCCTCTACATTTTCTTGAATCATAAAAATTTTCATCTTCCTTATGGTATTCTTCAACTTTTGAGTGACGCATTGCAATTTTTAGAATATATGCTTTTAGTAACGAGTAAGAATAAATCACCTTATCATAATTGCATTCATATCCTTCCAGTTGTCAATATGTCTCTCATGGTTCCTTCACATATTTATCACAAGTTGATCCCACTAAATAATAACATAATTAATAAATTTAATAATAATGAATTTACATTATTCTCTTTAGAGTAATGGTGGTAGTTAAAAAAAAATAACTCCATCTTCTTTTCCCACTTTAAGAAGGCCTTAGAACATTTCTTCCTTAGAATGAAGGAATCTTCATTTTAATATTTCCAAAGTTAACATCTCTCATTGGTTCCCTTCTATGGCCTCTATCTTGTCAATTACCTTGATGTATAAATCTGTTTATACTATTTATTAGTGGTTAGTATTCACCATGCATGTCATCTTCCTTTTTTTCATTATTCAAAATCATATTAGAGAACTCATCTTTATTGATGATGTGCATTAGGAATTTATAATGATTGTCCTTTTTGAACATTATCCTATGATAGTATCTTGTAACTCCAATTTTTTTATAATATTCCCAAACATCATATTCATATATTCAAGTTATTATATCATAGTTTGAAGTAAGAACATATCATCCTCCCTTCGCCATTTAACTTTGTCCTAGTTAATCATGATAAAACTTTTCCAAAAATGGCAGTAACAACCTCAAAACACTCCCTCATGTGTTTCTCTCATTTAATTTCACTCTGTCCATTCATGTTCCAATATAAAGTTTAGGTTTTTCTTTACATATGTTTCTCACAAACGTTGGCCTTTTATCACTTGTTTTTCCTTTTGATTCTTTATTGAACTAACTGAAACAAATGAAGAAATAAAATTGTAGCATTCAATCAATCAATATCGATAGAGGTAAGGACAATTAAGAGTCTAACAATATAAACAAAATAAAAGAATCCAAAAGATGAAGAATAATTTTAATAAAGTATAGACGCTAATTTACAGTTGTACTTGGACAATAATCTTGAATTTCAAACACATTAGGAATATTTTCATTAGGATTTAAAATTGTTACTACAATGAAATTATAATTCTCCAAAATAGGTTAGGAAAGCATAATGGAATACATATTTTTTTCCTTAAACATTCTTATTCTCTTACTTATAGACTTGAAAAGAAAATAAACAAAAATAAATAAAAAAGGAAAATATTGGAAGAAAATAAAGAAGGAATTAAAAATTATAAGAACAAGTAAAAATATCATAAAATGAAAAAAAGGGAACTAAGACAAATAATAATATTCATAATTTTATAACCAAAATTCTGATACCAAACTTATATGAATCCTAAGGCTAAGACCCTATAACTCAACATATATGATTCATGATCAAACTCCAATAGAACTAAAACTATATTAAAAGATAAAACCTTGACTAAATGATTATAAGAAATCACAAAGTAAATGCATAAAAAGAAATTTAACTTCTTGTTATGAAGAACTAGAATCAATACTATTTTGAAAATGATGAATATATTAGTGCCATAAAAGACTAAACAAGGGAGTTATAGGAATATACAAGAAAATCCAAGGAAAGGGTGATCACCAAAGTATTACAATAGGATAATGTTAATTGATTCTCAACATGGCTAGCTATTAAGGGCCTAATGAATGCTTATCTGTCTAAACAAAGATGTCTGCTCTAATTATGTCATATATTGCTTACAAAAGGCTTTCTTTTCTACTGGGATTATCAGTGAAGATCTTTTTGTTTCTTTCGTCCCATAAGCTAAAAACTAAATAGTCAAAAGGCAATATGAAAATCCATAGATCACCTTCAAACATCTTGTTAATATTTTGGTTCAATTAAATAATGCTAGATGGTTGACCTAAACTTGCTTAGTCAATTATGAAATAATTATAAATGCATGACATCTCTGTAATTAGTATCGATAAGTACAAGTTGATCTAACGAAGATGATGAATATTATTAATTACTATTGTCTTATTATCTAGCCTACAAACTTGGTTTTGATTTTTAATTAAAGAATGTAAAAATTATTCAAATAAAATAAAATAGGCTGTAATATTGAAAAAATAAAGAATGCCTTAGAAAACTATTGACATTGAGAATTAGTTTATAGGTTACGAATCTCCCTAAAAACACTTAACTAGTTAATCTTTGATTATGCAATTGTTTAATTGACAGTTGGACCATGGAAATCCATATGGTATGCTAATAGCTCTCTCGAGTCTACTAACAACTAATCCTAAGGTTATCAACCAAATTACTTAGGTTAAAGTTTATAGGATCACTTTACCGAATTGTGAATTACATTATTAAGTTCTGGAGGATTTATGTCATCCTATTTCTAAGGTTGCAATCAACTCCTTTCAATTACGGTAGTTCTATTCATACAAGGATTTCTCAATCTCCATATTACGAAATCAAATTATGAACTTATATTCTAGATCTATTATAACTTATATTAAACATATAATTGAATAGCAATAGATCAATCAAAAACATTGCATTAAATAAAATAATCAAAACATATTAAGAATAAACATAGGGTTCATCTAACCTAGACATCAAAGAAATTTGTTTACACATGATAGAAAACAAAATCAATTGTAAATAGAAAGAAAAACGAACAAAAACCCAAGGGTTCATAATTCTAAATCTCCCTTTTTATCTTTTATCGAATGTTCTTGCAAGGTAGAGGTTTGATCTTATATTCTCCTAGATATTTCGTCAATTTCTTTATGTTTTTCACTTTTGTATATCAACATTGCTCTTTAAGTTTCCTCTAAAATCTCTAAACATCTATGCACGTCTTCTATCCTATTTTGCCTCCAAACGCGACTTTTTATATTAATTGTTAGAGTTCTGGGTGATAAATGATCATGTACTAGATCGTGTATAACCACAAATACCCAGAATTTATGATTTTGCATAGTTTGAGAGAAGTATACAGGCTAATGCATGGTTGTGTATCCCTTGTTTGCATCAAATCTTTGTTTTATACCATTTTTTATCTAAATTCTTATCCTTTAAGTCCATGAAGCCAATTATAACCCATAAACACACTTGGAGCAAATTAGGTACCAAATATACAATAAAAGTATAAAATATCAAGCAAAAATACACGAAATATGGGGTATAACAATGATCAAATATGCACATATCAAACATCCCTACACTTAAGCTTTTGCTTGTCTTTAAGCAAACCATAATAAAAATTATCAATTTTACGACATTTATCCTTCATTAATCTTAATTTGTCCATTCATACTATAAATCCTTATATCCTATTGAATCACATTAACATACAGTTAAAGTCAAGTTATCCTAAAGTAACTTCCTAAGCAATACTAATCGCTAAAGGCCGAATTTGGGGCCCAAAGTTGTTAAGTTTAATCAATTTAGGGCCAAACATTATAATCTACTAAATTAAGGTCTAAACGTTATTGAGTCTGCTCAATATTAGGCTATTTTGGACG
>JANKYE010178503.1:0-15505 GCA_032467995.1 Erythroxylum dillonii
AGAATTTTGCTATGATTAGAATATGAAAGACTTATGACTTGAATTTTTGATCAAGTAAATTGGAATTAATTAATACCCTTAGAGGATTAAGGTAATTAAATGTATATTTGGGCTAGGAAAAGTATCAAGTGCCAAGTGAAGTTGGTACATGAAAATTAGTATGACTACACCTATACTTTAATGACATTTGACACCATTGGATGATTGATATGTGGACTAGTTTTATAGGTGACAACATTTTAATTAGGCAAATGGCATTATATACATTAAGACATGTGGCTTGATAAATTAAGGACACCTAGCAATGCAATAGCTGAGGCACTCCAGCTCATTTCAGCAGCCTACTCCCTCACTTTGCCTTCTTTCAAATGAAATTTTATTCTCCTACTTCCCCTCTCAACTTCTGGACCTTTGCTGAAGCTTGGATTATCATCTTTGTAAGTTATTTCATTAATAAATAGGCCTTGTGATGTTATGATTGACGCTGGAAACTAGTTTGGATGAGTAGTTCTACTAGACAGGTTTTGGTATTTTAGCCATATCTTTCTCTGTAGGTATCTAAATTGGATGAATTTAAGTTCTTATTAAACTAGAAACTTATATCTACAACTTTAGTGAAGGCATCAAATTTGATTTATGTCACTAATTGTGTCAAAAGTTGTCTTGAAGTTAAGTATCACGAATCTGTCTCTGTTTGTGAACAGTATGTAGTCATTTAGGGATAATTTTCAAAATGTTGAATCAAATTGCATAAAATTAGTGCCAATAGAAACTTAAGACATAAAGGAACAAATGTGTAGAAGAATGTTTGGCCTAAATCCTTCATTTTCATTGTCAAAATGATTGTGTAACATTGACCTGAAAGTCGGTTTTGTGGAAAAGCTGGAAGACATGAAGTGTTTTCACTGAACTTGCTTTGGTATTTCGATTATAACTTGCACTGTGGATCTTCAAATGAGTTGGTTCTTAATTCAAATTAAACTAGAGACATATTTCTACAACTTTCTTGAAGAAGTTGAATTTTAATTCTGTCTTAAGATTTTCAAAATTTGGCAAGAAATTGAGTCTTGGCTTAAGTTGTAGCACTATCAGGGACAGAAATTATATCCTGTGATTTTTTAATAAACTGTATTGATTTAGGCCGAATTATACTGAGGTGTCTTAACCAAAGTTGAATCTTATTATCTTAGCTTTAAATTGGTATGAAGTTTGTAGTATTCGGATACTAGAATTGAGAGTTATGAGGTATACAACTTGGAAGCATGATCGTGCATTAGTCAAAAGGTCAAATGTACACAGTCTGTGGTATTTTGAGCATAACTCATTGAATACTAAACCAAATTAGATGAACTTGATATCATCGGAAACCTAAGATAAAGAGGGAAAACTTTTTAAAAGGAAGTATTCCCTAATTACCTCACCTTCCTGATGAGAATAATTGAGCAAAGGGAACCTAAGGTGGATTGTGAAATAAATCTGGATTGAGGGATTGAGTATGATTTCACATGATCGATAATGTGATAAGATTAAGGATAAGAAGCATGCATCATACATGTTCAGTATACATGAATGTGCATAATTGAAATCATAATTGTGCACAATAGTAATATATGTTTGTATTGAATGTTTTAAAGGAACTTTAGAGCGACCTATTCTAGACATTGTCGGGACTTCGAGGCAATAAGCAAGCAGGGAACTTTTGTAAGTAATCTAGACGATAACTTTTGTGAGTAACCTAAGATGGTCTTACCTTGATTTGTCTTGTTTATTACTGAATTGAACTTGATATTGATGAATGTGTACTAATTTGTGTACTGATTCTGGAAATGAAGGTCCGAGGTATTGATTGATGAATGTGATATTGAGGTGTTACTTACTTTACTTTGTTCTGCTTGTTGAATTTGATTTATAATGATTGTGTTCTGAATTCCAGACAATGATTGTACAAGGTGTTCGATGCATGTTTATATCATTGGAAGTGTTACTTATATGTGAATATGATTGACTACTTGCTTTGCATATGAAATGTCTTAAATGACTTGTTTTGCTTTAAAACTGTTGAGTCTTAGTTGTGGGTAAATAGGCATGCCTAGACGGGTCTGCAGCTGCTTCTGTGACACTTTGGTGTCTTCTGTTATTGACACTTTGGTGTCTACTATTATTGAGACATAAGTCTCTTCTGTGATATGATAACAATTATGATATCTTCTGTTTAGGTCTCGTTACCCACTTCTGTTGACGGATTAGCAGTCATTTGATTGTATATTATGATATATGTTAGATTTTGAAATAAACAAAATGATGTTTTGAACTAAAGGGATTGTGCCTTCTTTGATACTCGGTTCTGTTAACTATACAATTATTCTGAAATTTAAATATCTACTTGTGATATAACTTGATTCAATATGATTAATTGTCAAATTATGAATAATTTAGTTATTACTCACTAAGCTATATGCTTAGCACGGTGGATTTGCCCTGTGTAGGTTCTGATCGACGTTTATAAAGGTTGGGACAAGACAACCGCAATGGCCAATGAAGTTTGAGTATTATTTTGAAAATAATGTTCAATTTTTTGTTTGACTTTTGGCCTTGTATCTAATATGTATATGTGGATTTTTTTGTAAGTTAGTAACAATGATACTTTAGTTTGGTTTGGATTTTTCAGCGAGTTTGTGTTAAGTACTATGTAATTTAATGCATATTTGTCGGGATTGTTTAGTTGAAGTTTTCGTATGCTTTGGTTTGTTGTACTATTTTGTGTGGCATTCATACATCCTTCCAGGGAGTATGTGGGTGTTACAATTTTTGGTATCAGAGCATAGTTTAGGCGATTTTAGTTTAACCAGCGCTCTATTGAGTGTACAAGTTGTGTTTTGGCCTAATGCGATACCCCATATTTTGTTTATAGAATTTACGATGGAAGGATCTCGCGAATCTGCTGACGAAGTTGCTGAGAGCAATCAGCTAAAGCAAACTCGATCAAAAAAACCTGAATCGTCCGGGGTCAATCGAGATGAAGCTGAGGTGCCACCTCCTCCTCCAGCTCAGGGAGAGGCTTTGATTAAGTTGTCCCAGGATATGATGACGTTGCTGCATCGGATGACAACACCTAAGACTATAATTGATTAGCTGAGGAAGTATGGAGCCAAGGAATTTACAGGGACATCTCTGGGGGAATCTGAAAGGGCTAAGTTCTAGATTGAGAAGGTGAAGAGGGTACTGAATGAGATCGGTTGTCTAGCTGAGCAGATGGTGCATTGTGCTGTCTCTCTCCTTCAGGGAGCAGCTTATGAATGGTGGAAGTTCGTTTTGAGAAGTTCTTAGCTACCGGTACCTCTGGCTTGGGATTACTTTGCCCAAGAATTTAAAGCTAAGTATGTGACAGAGGCGTACAGAAAGGATAAATGGAAGCAATTTCTGAATTTGAAACAGAGAAACTTATCAGTTACTGAGTATGATCGAGAGTTCAATCGACTCAGTAAGTATGCCCCTGAATTTGTGTTTACTGAGGAGTTCCGATGTCACCAGTTTGAGGTTGGATTGCAAGATTCCATCCAGGAGCATCTAGTAGCAATTACTCTGTTGCAACAAGTGACGTACCATCAGCTGGTACAGGTTGTAGTGAAAATTGAGAGACAGGAGATGGCTAGGAGAGAAAGGAGTCAGAGAAAGGGTTTTGCTAAAGGAGGCCAGTCCTCGGGGAAAAGGAGTCGAGAAGGTACTACTTCTGCACTGGAAAATGCTCAGAGATCTGTGACTCGGGGAAGGTGACAAAACTTTCCCTCTTCGGTTGTTTCTAGTAGGGGGTCATCAAGAGGCCGAGGTTCTAAACCCCTGGAGTGCCTTGAATGTTCTATACATCATTGGGGTGTTTATAGGAGGGCTAAGGGGGCATGTTTCTGCTGTGGCAGTACTGAACATAAGATAGCCAGTTGCCCTCTCAACCAGGCTCAGACATCACAAGCCAGTCGAGAGATCTTTCATGCATCTGCTGGGAACAAAGGACGTGGTAGAGGTCGAGGAGGATCTGGGCAGAATAAACCGAATTAGAGTAATCAATTAGAAATTGTAAATCGACCAGCTGTGCCTTTTGCCTCGGCTCGAGCTTATGCACTGAAAGCTCGAGAGGATCAGGATGCACCGGATGTCATTGCTGGTATGGTTTCTCTCTTTGATTATGAAATATATGCATTAATTGATCCTGGATCTTCACATTCATATATCTATGCTGGAGAAATGTTTGATAAAGAGATGCTTATAGATCAATTAGAGTATAATATCCAGGTAACCAGTCATCTGGGTAGTAGTGTGTTGGTTAATTAGGTGTGTAGGAATTGTCCAATTATGATTCAAGGGAATGATTATGTAGCAGATTTGATTAGATTGCCTTTTCATGAATTTGATCTAATTCTGGGTATGGATTGGTTATCCAAGCATCAGGCAGTAATTGACTGTAAGGCTAAAACAGTTATGCTAAGAAGATCTGATCACACTGAAGTAATATTGCATGGCGTTCACACTAGCTCTTTAGCTAATATGGTATATGCTATGTAAGCCCGAAAGCTTCTCAGGAAGGGTTGTAAAGCATATCTAGCTTTTGTGCTTGATTCCAAGAAGGAGGGTGGTAAACTGCTTGACATTCCTCTAGTGAATGAATTCTCATATGTATTTCTTGAGGAATTATCTATACTCCCTCCCGAAAGGAAAGTGGAGTCATCTATTGAAGTCATGCCTATTACTGCTCTTGTATCCAGAGCATCGTACAGAATGGCTCCTACTGAGTTAAAGGAGTTAAAAGATGCAGTTACAAGAGCTTTTGGATAAGGGGTTTGCTAGACTTAGTGTGTCACCGTGGGGAGCACCGGTGCTATTTGTTAAGAAGAAGGATGGCACACTACGGATGTGCATCGATTACAGGCAGTTGAATAGAGTCATAGTGAAGAATAGGTATCCGTTGCCAAGGATTGACGATCTATTTGATCAGTTGAAACATGCAGGAGTGTTTTCAAAGATAGATATGAGATCGAGGTATTATCAGCTTCGGGTAAAGGATGTGGATGTACCAAAGACTGTATTTAGGACCCGTTATGGACATTTTGAATTCCTAGTAATGCCATTCGAGTTAACTAATGCTTCATCGAAATTTATAGATCTAATGAATAAAGTGTTCAGGCCTCATTTGGACCAGTTTGTTGTGGTGCTTATTGATGATATTTTAGTCTATTCTAAGAATAACAGAACCATATTGAACATTTCCGAATTGTATTACAGACCCTACGGGAAAGACAGTTGTATGCTAAACTGAGTAAGTGTGATTTCTGGTTTAGGAGATATCATTTCTAAGGCATGTTGTCTCTTCTAAAAGAATTAGAGTTGATCCTAGTAAGATAGAGGCGGTTGTTAATTGGAAGCCACCACGGAATATGACAGAAGTGAGAAATTTTCTGGGTCTGGCTGGTTATTACAACGGTTTGTTAAGGGGTTCCAGTGATAGCATCCCCTTTAACTAAACGGTCACGGAAGGGAGTGAAGTATGAATGGTCTGATAGATGTCAGAGTAGCTTTGCTCAGCTGAAAAGTATGCTTACTGAAACTCTAGTATTGGTCCAGCCTATTTTTTATAAGGAGTATATTTTGTTTAGCGATGCATCTGGAACTAGTTTGGGTTATGTTTTGATGCAGGAAGTAAAGGTAGTTGCTTATGCCTCTAGACAACTAAAGACTCATAAATAAAACTACCCTACACATGATCTAGAGCTTGCAGCGGTAGTGTTTACCTTAAAAATTTGGCGGCACCTCTTATATGGTGAAAATTGTAGAATCTTCACAGATCATAAAAGTCTAAAATATCTGCTTACCCAAAAGGAACTCAATCTGAGACAACGGCGTTGGTTGGAATTATTTAAAGACTATGATTGTATTGTGGACTACCATCCGGGTAAGGTTAATGTTGTAGCTGATGCCTTAAGTTGAAAGACCATCTCAGCATTATCACTTAAGCAGAATGGATGGAAACTGGGATCTGATGAAGCTTTGATGGCTTAATTGAAAGCAATGCCTACTTTGAGACATGAGATTTGTGATGCTTAAAGAGCTGATGATAAGTTACAACAACTTATCTTGGCTACTCAAGAAGGTAAACAAACTGATTTTTTTGTGCAAGGTGATGGTGAATTGTATTATAAGGATCGGCTGTGTGTGTCAGCTAATGATGATTTGAAGAAGAAAATATTACTTGAGGCTCGTAATGCAGTATTTATTATGCATCCGGGTGAAAACAAGATGTATCAAGATTTGAAGCAATATTACTGGTGGGCAGGTATGAAACAGGATGTTGTAGATTATGTAACAAAATGTCTGACATGCCAGCAGGTTAAGGCTGAGCACCAGGTTTCATCTGGCTTGTTATATCCTATTTATATTCCTTAATGAAAATGGGATAACATTACCATGGAGTTTGTCACTGGACTTCCTCTCACTCAAAGGAAGCATGATGTTGTATGGGTGATTGTAGATAAGTTCTCCAAATCTGCTATTTTCTGCCTGTTCATCCTGACTATTCTTTGGATAAGCTTGCAGATTTGTATGTAATTGAGATAGTGAGACTGCATGGAGTACCATTGTCTATCATTTCAGATCGTGATCCTCAATTTACTTCAAGATTCTAAAAAAGTTTACAAAAGGCTCTGGGAACTCAGGTTAAGCTTAGTGCTGCTTTCCATCCCAAGATAGATGGACAATCTGAACAAGTTATACAGATATTGGAAGATACGTTGCGGGGTTGTGTGTTAGAGTTTCCCGGATGTTGGGATAACTATTTGACTTTGACGAAGTTTGCTTACAATAACAGTTATCAAACAAGCATTGACATAGCACCTTATGAAGCGTTGTATGGTAGGGAGTGTAGAACCCCGATATGTTGGACTGAGTTGAGTGAAAATAAGATGATCGGACCAGAAATTGTGAAAGATACTGAAGAAAAGATTCAGATTAGTCAGCAAAGATTGAAAGCTGTCAATGATAGGTAGCTGCTTCTGTGACACTTCAGTGTTTGACACTTCGGGGTCTTCTGTTATTAAGACATAAGTCTCTTCCGTGATATGATACCAATTATGGTATCTTTTGTTTAAGTCCCGTTACCCACTTCTGTTGACGGATTAGCAGTCATTTGATTGTGTATTATGATATATGTTGGATTTTGAAATAAACAAAATGATGTTTTGAACTGAAGGGATTGTGCCTTTTTTGATACTCAGTTCTGTTAACTATGCAACTATTCTGAAATTTAAATACCTACTTGTGATATAACTTGATTCAATATGATTAATTGTCAAATTATGTATAGTTTAGTTATTACTCATTAAGCTATATGCTTAGCACGGTAGATTTGCCTCGTGTAGGTTATGAACGACGTTTATAAAGACTGGGACAAGATAACCGCAATGACCAATGAAGTTTAAGTGTTGTTTTGAAAATAATGTTCAATTTTTTGTTTGACTTTTGGGCTTGTATTTGATATGTATATGTGGATTTGTTTGTAAGTTTGTAACAATGATATTTCAGTTTGGTTTGGTTTGGATTTTTTAGCAAGTTTGTGTTAAATAATATGTAATTTAATGTATGTTTGCCGAGATTGTTTACTGAAAGTTTTCGTATACTTTAGTTTACTGTACTGTTTTGTGTGGTATTCATACATCCTTCCAGGGGTATGTGGGTGTTACAGTTTGGGCTTTTATTGGTAATTAACCTTTTCTATAATTAGGTTTATTAGATATCTATAATAAGTCGATAATCTTAAACCTAATAACATTAGAAGAACAAATATTTTTTACCAATACTTAAAAAGTTAGACTAAAAATTAAACCAATAAGAATAAAAGTTTTAAAAATTATCCATATTAAAACATCTTTAAATTGGTATATAATAAAGATTAAAAAATAATTAGATTAAATTTTAATTAAAGAAAAAGATTGTCAATAAAAACTAACTGATTTATTATAGTTTACAAAAACTAATTAATTCTCCAAAATTGGTTAGTTAATTTATAAATCGATCAATTTTTAATAACAAGAGTTATTAAGATAAACTGAACTAATAAATTAAATGATTTCAGGTTACCAATCTAATTGACTTTATTTTTAAATAATTGCTTTTCACCATCTGGTCAATATTTGAATATTATAAGTTTCATGTGGATCACAATTTATAAAATATAAAGTAAAAGACAAAATTCTCATGTAGTTTAAGGAATTTAAAAAAATAATTTTAAAAATTAAAAAAAATATCTAATTTTTGCTTTTTTAAAATTCTTTTATATTTCAAATTAAAAATAACAACAAAACACATTCAATATAAACATTAAATGTGGTTTAAAATCTGACTAAAGTAAATAATTTATTACAATTACCTTAAATTATTAATTTAATTCAAATTTAATTGGTTTGGATCGGATTTAAGAATTAAGTTTAAGTTATTATATTAGTGAAATTTGATTAGTTCAGATTTGATTTTCATATTTCATGTATTTTCTTGTTATTTTTTAATCGTAGTTTAAAAGACTGAGTCATTTTAAAATTAAAAATTAGAAATAAAATTTTAAACTTTTAGAGATTAAAATAGTTTTTAGAAAGAGCTTGTACCTTAAAATATACAAATTTGATATATATACTGATGACATATGACTACATCATCTACACGTTATAAAACTGTTGAAGTCAATTAGTTTGGCAAATATCTCAGTTGGAAATGGTAGTGCTTCGAGAGTTAAAATCGACCCACAAATGATGGTGAGAGAGAGGTCCTCCTAGTGGTTTCCATCTCTAGGTAATGCGATCGAGTTACACAAATTGTGACTCATTTAAAATAATTACAAAATAAAGGTATTACAAAATTAAATAGATTTGAACCATTAAAATTTTAAATCAGTTAATATATTAATTTAATTTTTATTAGTAATTTTTATTTTTAAAATCAATCATTTTATTAACTAATTAATTTTATAAATTAATTAATTTTAATTTAATAAGAAAGATGCGCCTATGAAAAAGAGACATTCATACTTTCATAAGGCGTACTTCATTCCTCTCTCTAACTTACGTAAGATCTCACAATCCACTCCCTCTTAGAACCTCTTGCTGGCATATCAAATCAAGAACTAGTTCTGATATCATTTATAACAGTCCAGACCGCTTGCTCACAGACATTGTCCACTTTAAATTACACCTTGAATCAAGACACTTACTGATCAGTTTAAATTTTATCTAATTTTTAAACATTACCAAAAAGTGATTATTTTATAGTGAAAATTGGTTGGATATACTAAAATTAATTTTTTGGGTATGTGAAATGACTTAACCTATAGTTACATTTGCAAAGTAAAGAGTGACTTTATGTCGTTATCAATCCAATTATGAATGTCCACTTTCATGCACCATGTTATAAGGTGCAAAATTCCCAAGGTCCCAAGCTAAACTATCTTCTTCTTTCCTTAGAACTGAACACCAATGCAATCATATTTACAGGGCTAGACATGAAACCCACCACTTCCATTAAGTTCGTTCTCTTCATGCTTTTCTTGATCTTTGGTGTGTCTTTTGCATACCACACTGTTGGCACCAGTGGCTCTGGTAAGGAGAAAGAGACCTTGCCTGAAATGTCAACAGAGCCTAATGGTCAAACCGGTTCCTCACCAGGAGCCACTGGCTCCGGCTATGGTCCAAACTGGAACTACAATTGGGGTTGGGGTTCAAGTCCAGGCGCTGGATGGGGCTACGGTTCTGGTTCAGGTAGGTCACGTAATGGTTTTGGTAGGGGTTTTGGTTTTGGTTTTGGTTCTGGAAGTGGTTCAGGATACGGCTTTGGGTCTGGAAGTGGCAGTGGATACGAAGGAGCTGGATATTCCAGTGGTGGTGGTTCAGGCTCAGGATATGGTTTTGGTTCTGGAGGTGATGGTGATTCAGGCTCAGGCTACGGTTTTGGGTCTGGAGGTGGTGGTGGATACAGAGCGGGATATTCCGGTGATGGTGGCAGTGGCAGTGCAAGTGTCGACGGCCACTCTTCACTGTGGGATCTTCAAGAAAGAAACAACCATGGCTGAGGTCACCGTAATGATTCCATGCTTGCATATTATTTAAAGAGAATAATGGATCAGCATATGGACTTAGCTACTTGCATGGTGTGTGAGTTAATATAGTAATTAACAGAACTCGTGATTAGACATACGGATAATTTGAATTTTGAAGTATAAAATATTGTAAATTTTTTTAATTCAAAACACGTCAAATTTTATAAAATTTTCAATTCACGAAAAAAATTGATGAATCAAAAGGTTCTCTTGAAAGAAATCGGTACTACTTTCCAAGAGCATAAGATTTCAACATGTGAATGAAAAAAAAGTACATTAATTAAAAAACAACAACAATTACTCAGTGAAGATCCCATTGATATACAAAATCTAGAAAGGTCCAGTAATACGTTAATAGATCAGACCGAGCTCAGGATTACTGATGAAAAAATGTTCTAAAGTCAATAGATCAGGCCGAGCTCGAGATTATAGAGGACGAATCAAACAGCCCAATCTATCCTTTGACTTAATCAGACTATAAACTACTCAAATAATTGGCTAGACTCGTGTTATAATCCTCAAGATTGACCAAACTTCGAATCAAACTCAAACCGCAATGAAAACTCAAGTTGAGTCTAAGTCATAGGAAACCCAAGTCCAGTCAGATATACTGCCATCCCTGCTAACTTCTTTCAATAGAGCATAAAATCTGAACTTTGTAAATGGAAATGCAATCTTAATTCTTCTCAAGGTGCCAATAATAAGAGGAGAGGATCATACTCCACAGAACTTGCTTTGCAACCACAAAGAGGCATTTCATCACACTAGGCACAGCTAAATTTTCTGAAAAAGCGGAATCAGCGAAATCGGCAGTTGTTACCTTTAAATACGCATCAGATAAACTGTAAGATTGTATCCAAAAATTGTAACCAAAAAAGTTAAGTCGCCGACCAAAATCACCTGCATCAAAGACATTGTCAGTTCAAGCAACAGAAACTTACAGTTCCCAGTAACATATAAACGGCATAACACATGCCAAAAAATGAACTGACTAACAGATGGCATAATCATACTTTGGCAATTTTTCAGAACAACTAAATAACTGCACACTGACCACAACTTATGGCCTCATTGTTACATGGCATCCTAAAAAATGCACAATAAGGTTCATTAGTCACTCATAATTTCTTATCTCAACAAATCCAGTTGAGCTCAGTTAGAATATATACACACCAAGACATTCACTTGAACTCAAGTCGCTCAATAGTGCCAAAAGACAAAGAAAGCTTTAGTTGAAGCTAGGGACGGCTGAATACCCGAATTCAAACCATCCCAGCCCAACTCAGTTGAGTCAATGGATCAAGCTGGTTTGACCAGATCCGGGTTTGGTCCAACCTCGAAAAAAGGCTCAAATTCAGCCCATATGTATAGTCAACACACCAGGTTATCAGCCCGATGCAGATATTCTTATATGTATAGCCAGCATGAAATATGAAGTTTTGATGGGCAGATCAGTCATGTTCATGTCCCGACCAACTAATTTGAACTTTTCAGAGATTTCTGAAGCAAATCGAGCTCAGACTTGAACCTGTACAAAATTAATCAACCTGAACCTGCCCTACCTTTCAAAAGCAAAAGTAAACACCTATAGGACCTAGAATCAAGCTTTTAATGCAACATGCCATTCCAAGCAGAAGCTTCTTTACGTTCACTATAGTCCATTTTTTATTAAATACATAAGTTCAATAAAGTCTTCCTATAAAGAAAACCTAAATTGCCAAAGCAAATCTTACATAGCACACAACACCAAGAAACATCGAACACATACAATAAGTTCAGATATTATCACGGGCACTGGAGCAAAGTTTCAATACGCAAGGACTTGACAAAAGCTAATGACCATGAAAATATATTATCAACAAGTAAAATGAACAGTCTTCATGAATTCATATTTGAAATATAGAACCAAATATTATACCTCCATGTTTCTGATAGCTCATTGTAGTCCACTGTCAATTCTCGAAAAGGACATATATTTTTAATGGCAAATAGCATGATGTGAGGAACCCTATGATCGTGATGATCATAAAGGACTTTTCTTGCAGAGAGATTAGGGGAGCTACTATGGGTAATGAATCTACCAAAATTACCACATTGAGTTGCATCGATAACAAAACCCGTTCCTATATCAAAAATGTAATCTTTCCCTTGCTCCACTTGATCTTCCATGAAAATTTCTCCTATATACTCACACACAAAACTTCCGCTAGGAATTAAGGACCTAGATCTAACACCCCATTCTCTAGATTTATTCTTGAATACCTCAAGTTGAAATGATATGCCACATTGACTTGTCCTATTCAAGCAAGAGGTAAAGCATTTGCACAAAGGACCACATTCGTAGATAACATCCTCCCTTGTAACAAGACCTTTCCCATAATCATATGAAATATCCCCTCCACTGTTTCCTTTGCAAACACAATCGTCAGAATCAGAACATCCATCTGTGCAATTACAACTTGTGGATATCCGTTCATTCAATAGTGGAGGATAAGTTACTTTTACTTGATATATAAAACTCGGGGGCCTTTCAAAATCGACCGTATTTACTACACGAATTGGCTTATTCTCCTTACCATAAGATATATCATTGATAATAGCTCCCATCTTGCAACCTGAGGGATTTTCCATTACCACTCCTCGAGTTAATTTAGGTTGGTCCGACTTTCTTTGCAACAGAAACTTGTAAACATGCTTACCTGTGTCCCCCTTTTTCAGCTTATAATCTTCCACATAGTACAATCCATCATAAACATACATGATATTCAATTTTTTATTACCACAAGGTATAGACTTCTTAAAAGCCTTAAACCTTTGACGACGAATTACGCGCACAGGAGTTTTTTGATGCATGCTATTCACCAAGGCAAGATTTCCTCGTTCAAGTTTTTGATCTTCAATTTGGCATTTAAAATGCATTGAGGGATTCCCACCCTGTCCTGAGTAGATCATGACATCAGAAGATTGGGTTTCATTTTCATATCGCCCACTATCAACAATACTTATAGCCAACTTTTCTCCATCTTTCAGGTAATCTATACCACTATTGAATTGGCAGTGAAGTCCCACTATGTATAACTCAGCTCTAGACTGAAACTTGTCACCAACCTCAACTCCAGGAACTGACCCAATTCGTCTTGTTGAGTTGACCCACCCGTGGTCCTTCTTAAGCAAACCTGCTGCTTTTAAATATATGATTGTCTTGCGTTCATTTTGTCTTCTTCCATTATCCTTCATGAGGCTAGCAAGTATTTCTCGATACAGTTTGATGGTACTCTGTACATCCGTTCGGCTAGCATTTGGAGGAACAAGTTCGTGTTTCTTTTGATCAAGCGCCCCTCCTCCTAAAGCATCACCCAAGAATCTGGGAGCTTCAAGAAAGTTACGATTCCCAATGCCGTGAGCGCTTAACTCACTTCCAAAACCAGTACAAAGTTCATGTTTCTCATCAAACTCAGAAGAAACTTTATGGCACTTTATTGGGGGTAAGAATTCATCATCACTTTCACAAAAATTCACAATTGGTAACAACTTGGGAGGGTTCTTTCTTACAATGACAACATCGTCTTTTGTCGGAATCCGACTCGTAGGGTTTTTCCTCGAAGAAAATTCGCCATCGTCCGAGTCCACAACTGAAAACTTAGTACACCCTGCAACTCTTGCTCGCTTAAACGCCCGTAACCCTCGATCGTTTTGCCGGGTTCCTCGCGTATTTGGTAAATCCATGACAATTTCTACTGCAATCGACAAATGCAGACACACATGTAAGAAAATGACTACTACTGCAACTTAAACACGAAAAAGTTTGAAAACAAAAAGAGGGACTCCATAGAAGTAAACAAATGAGAAAGAGTAAACCCAAAGAAAAGAATACAATGTCAAGTAACAATGCAAAAAACCACAAACAAAACAGTAGGTCTAGTAAAAGCTACTTCTAAGAAAAAGGAAACAAGAAAAGAAGAGGAAGGACCCAAAAGAACCTGAACGCCAAAAAGTTTGGGAAAAAAAAAAACAGGCACTCCATGGAAGTAAACAAATGAGAAAGAGTAAACCCAAAGAAAAGAATACAATGTCAAGTAACGATGCAAAAAACCACAAACAAAACAGTAGAGTCTAGTAAAAACTACTTCTAAGAAAAAGGAAACAAGAAAAAAAGAGGAAGGACCCAAAAGAACCTTAACACCAAGGAGGTTAGGAGCAGAGAGATAAGTCTTGAAAATGGTACCCTCCTTCAGGCCAAAACACAGCGTTCTTAGAGAAGAGGGCTCTCTCACAGTCGGTTACATTCTTAGAGAAGAGGACTCTTTCTAGGTCGGTTAGGGATAGTTTCGTGTTTTGGCAAAATTTGTTCTTTCGTGCCAGGTGAAACTCCCAGATTTTTCCGGAAGATTGTTTTTTTTTTCAAAAAAAAAGATTAATCCGTACCTGCAACGATATGTGCTTTATGTTTCCCAACTGCGCCGATATGACACTGTCGACGGCGATAAGACAAGTATACTGACACTGAGTAGTCTTGGCGTAATTGTGGGGAGAGACTGACTTGAGAAGAAAATGGAAATGGGACTCAAAGTATCAGCCACTTGTTGTGAGGCTCAAAATTAATATTTAAAAGATATATAATTTTAAAATATTTTAAAATTCTTGTAAATATTTTTATAATTTTTAATTTTTTAAAAATTTTATTAAAATTAAACCATCCGATATCCGACGTCCCATTAGCAACCGACTAGTCAGAATTTGAGCCAGGAAGGATCCTTACAGCAAAACTCTCCCTCATATATAATTTTTAAAGAATAAGATTTTTTTAATCTTTTAAAAATAAATCAAAACTAAATAAAAACATTTATTAATATTAAATAATTTTTTAAATTTTTTTAAACTTCGCACGTTTTAGACTCTCACTGTCATATGGGCCACTCCCGCACAATATGACTTTTGAATTGAGAAAAACCTAATTTTAGCGACTTAGCCGCTAAGTTGGAAGCGGCGTTGTAGCTTCTCGCTCACGACAATACCGACTGCGACCAATTCCGTCAACGTCTTCTGATAGAGACAATAAATTTAGAAGCATTCAACTTTTTAATGTTTTATTAATTTAGTGATAAATTTTTTAAAGCTTTAATTTAATAATTAATTTTTTAAATTTCGTATAAATTAGGTCAAAATATTTTTTTACTGACATAACTAATAGGATATTAGATTTTAAAATATTAAAATTTTCAAGAAATTTTAAATTCAATAGTTAAACCACACCAAATTGAATTTCAGTATGATATTATATCAACATCAACATCGGTTAATATTTATATTTAGTACCGTTTTAAGAAATTTTTTAAAATTTTAAAATATTTTTTAATTTTTTAAAAATTACAAAATAAT
>JANKYE010180509.1:0-15481 GCA_032467995.1 Erythroxylum dillonii
GCAAGTAATGATTTCTTAAAAGTTTTGAAATCTACCGTTTTTCCAAACAAAGCATGTTTTCTTTTTCCGATCCAACAACTATATGTTTAACAAACATGATTATCTAAGCATTTAATAAATTAAGAAAAATTTGTAAAGTTTGGAAAATAATATCGGCCAAATCTGGCGCAAGATAAACAAAGGATTAAAAGATATATAAGAAAATTAATACATGATAATATAATGCAATTGAGTATAAAAATAAATTAAAATTGGACAGGTAAGTCATGAAATACAGAAATATAAATAAGAAATTAATTATGATATCAAGGAAAAGGAATACGTGATGAACAAGTATACCAGAATATTATACAATATATATATGTATGATAACTAAACATACCTTAGTAGTGTAAGAATGGAGCAGACAATTAGCAGAAAACCAAAAAAAATGGAGTGTAAATGTAGTCAGAATAATAAGATCAGGAAAAAATTTAATTAAAAAACGAAACGATATTTAAAAAATAAAAAAAAACTGGATTATTTGATCAATGAAAAAAGTAATAATTGAATAATATTTAAATTTGATAGTTTTTTTGTAACGGTTTTTACAACTGTATTTATTGTCTATATTTATTCCTTTTGTACTTCAGATTTTCAACATAGCATAGTGCTATAACAGAATATAATCACGACATTATAGCATAGTGCTATAACATAATATAATCACGACATTCTAATATTTGTTATCTAACTGTGTCCAGATGAAAATCACAGGTGAAATGGTGAAAAAAGGAAATTAGATGATAACAAATAAAATTGGCAAAAATGTAACAAACAGAAGATAAAGATGCGATTTTATTAAAATAATAAATATAAAAAAGAGAAAAAAAGTAACCAACAAAAGAATAGATTACTAATATCAACGGTTGTTCTTTGTTTGTTGAAATAGGAGATGTAACTTTTGGTCTTTTTTCTTTCTGGAATAGGGAATCTGTTGTATTTAGGTTGAACAAGAAGAAAGTGAAAGAAGAGAGTAGTTCAGATAAGTAAAGTTTGGAGGGAGAAATTGTTTGATTCGTTAAGTCAAATATGATTTCAGCGTTAAGTTACAAGACAAAAGTTTAGAAGTAAAAAAGATAAAGGTGTTAATGGATTGTTTGCGAGGAAAAAAATTTGGACATAACTTATTTCAATCATAAAGAAATGGCTATAGGGTGATTGATTGATAAACCGCTCAAAAAAAAGCCAAGCAATGATAGCAATTTCTGAATAATTGAAGCAAAAATGGATTACGTGAAAAATACAACAGTTGTCCAATAAAACTATTACTTGAAAAGTTGTTTTACATTAAATGGTGGATAGTACGTGAAGATGATAAAGTGAAATACAAGCGTTTTTCCTATAGATACGTTAAAAAAATAGCTCGCATCAATAGAGAAGAGGAAGACACGTGAATATTGGGTTTTGAAGAGTAGATTGTGTTGCATTAAATGATGACTGCTACATTAAATGGGGTAAAGACAAGCATATCCCCACAATAAAGATACGTTAAGAATAGATTCATGGTTTGCGCCTTAAATAATGAAAAGGAAAAAGCATGAAACGAAAACAATTCTGTCAAGAAATTATTAATATTAAATTAAATAAATAATTTAAAAATGATTGCTATGTTGATGAATTTAAATATAAGTGACTGATTAGTAAATTTAAACAAAATAAAACGTGATAATTAAATTAAGGTTAGATTTACAGGAATAAGATAATTTAATTTTTTATCAACTGTAACTAAAAAAAGAATTAAGTCATTGATTATTTAAACAAGAACATATTGTAAATATATTATTAATATTAAATTAAATTAATAAGTTAAACATGATTGATATATTGATGAATTTAAATCTAAGTAACTGATTAGTAAATTTAAACAAAATAAAACGTGATAAATAGATTAAGGTTAGAGTTACAAGAATAAGATAATTTAATTTTTTATCCAATGTGATTTATGCAAAATTAACTAATAAACTAAAAAAGAATGAAGTGATTGATTATTTAAACAAGAACAGATTGTAAATATTTTTGTTCTTAATTTATTGTAAAAATATACCCAAATCATTGTTAAAGAATTAATTTTAACATAGTAAAGCTTTTATGAGTGTAATGAATATATTAAGTTATTAGAAAAAGGCTAAAAGGAAAATAACTCTGTCAAGAAAATATTAGTATTAAATTAAATCAATAAGTTAAACATGATTGATATATCGATGAATTTAAGTATAAGTAGCTAATTAGTAAATTTAAATAAAATAAAATGGGATAATTAAATTAAGGTTAGAGTTGCAGGAAAAAGTTAATTTAATTGTTTTATCAAATGTGATTTACACAAAATTAACTAATAAATTAAAAAATAATTAAGTGATTGATTATTTAAACAGGAATAAATTATAAAAATATTTGTTCTTAATTTATTGTTAAAATATACCCAAACCATTGTTAAAGAATTAATTTTAATATAATAAGGCATTTATGAATATAATGAATATATTAAGTAATTATTGAACGTCATTATTAGATTAAGTTTAGAGTTATGGGGTAAGGTGACTTAGTTTTCTCTTTATTAATTGTAATTTATATATAATTAATTAACAAATTAAATAAGAATTAAGTGATTGATCTAGGAAGATTTTGACAAAAATGTTTTTATAAAAGTTGTAGATCTTGTTTTTAGCTTTTGATTTATATAAAGTTTGAAGTTTTTGGAGTTCCGAATCAAAATTTAAGGAGGTTTGAAGTTGGGTATGTGATTAAGGAAAGTTGCAATCATGCAAATCCACGATAGCAATTTACAGGCTTTCTCATGGATACACGATAGCGATTTTGGATGTAAAGGCTAAAAATCACGATCGTGCATTTGCACGATAACAACTTTGGAGGTGAGTTGCTACCGTGCATTTGCACGGTAGCTATTTCTGCTATTCATCCCCCGATGTCGTTATCGTGCATTTGCACAACGATGACATTCCCTTTTGAATCCAAAGTCGTTATGATGCCTTTACACGATAGCAATTTTCGCTATTCAACCCCCAATGTCACTATCGTGCATTTGCACGACGATGACATCCTCATAAAAATACTTTTTTCGCTACATCTCAATGTACAACAATTTTTATATTATTATTATTATTATTATTATAATATATATATATATATAATAACAAATATATAAATTATTGATTCGTATTAATTCATATATTTATGTAAATATTATTATTGCTATTATATGGCATTTAAGCAAGTAAAGAGAAACAAAAGGTATGTCTAATATTGGATTTATTTCATATCTTTTAGACATTTGTTTACACTTTTATTTACAATTGGTTAGTTTCTTTCTTCATATATGTTTTACTCAACTTCCTTTACACGAAGTAAACCAATTCCTACATGATTGTTTTATTCATAATTTTAACACATTATTATTTCAATATGTTTTTTTATCTCTATTTTAATCCAGATATAGATTATCATAATTTGGAATAATGCGTACTTACTTTGAACAAAAACAATTTTTAAACGAATTAATTGAACTCACTTACATTAAAGAAAATCGATATAATCATGTTATTGAACAAAATCAATTATACATAAAACAAACTCCAATTACTCCTCATAATCAAGATAACATTGCACATAGATGTTATCTTATTTCATTTTATTTAAATTTAAAACATGAAAATAAATTAAAAGGAAAGCAGTATAGAAAAGAAATTAACCAACTCATAGACTAATTAGTTTTCTTTAATACAGATGGAATCTAGTTATTTTGAGCGCAAGCGTTATTTGAAGCAGGCTATTAAAGAGACATATACTAACGAAGCAAAAATGATGAAATAATTCAAAGATATAATGAATCAAAGGAAAAATCTTACACCAGTCTTGATGTCCGGATTTCTCGAGCTATGTATGAAGATACTAGAATCATCAATAGAGCTCAGGATTTAAAAGAGATGGTCATTAAATCAAGAAGGCTTTATGAAAAGATGATCAAGAAACTTATAGATTAAAACTCTCTGTAATCCTACTGTACTACTTTTCATTCAATAAAGAAGTTTTTCATTATGCATTATTTTGAGTATAAAGCACTTCTCAAGCAACAAATTAAAAATAGTTCTGAAATTGCAAAAAAATCATAGATTTTGGATTAATAAATATAAAACTAAATTAGAAAAAGCAAAACAAAAACATGATGCTCAACGCATTTTTCAATTAAGACAAAATTTGTATATAATGAGGCATGTTCAATATAACAATAGACAAAATCAAAAGAATAATCTAAAAGAAATTTCTCGCTTATTTGATTAATTATGAATTATTTTGGGCTATTTACTTGTACTTTTGCATGTCTATTTATTATGTTTTTATGTGCTCAAATTTTATTTAAATTTATTGAAATTTGTTACTTTGTATTTTCTAATTCTCATACGTTTATTTCTTTCCTATAATTAGTATATCAACTAGGACTTACTGATAGATTATAACAATATTTAATTACACGATGTTTAAACTTTCGAGAAGAATTTCTCGAATGGTTTAATCAACAATATCAAGAACATGGAACTAATTATTTAGCCTACAAATGAGTACATCCAATTGTTCTCTTTGTAGTCAATTCGAACAAGATATTATAGAAACACAGCATAAGGTATTACAGTGTCAAGCAGAAACTAGTCAGAAAGCTAATAGATTAATTCGATACATCAATGAAAATCCTCATAATATAGATTTAGAAGAACTTCAAGACATGAGACTTGATTTAGATGTAGTTTGAAATTTATATCACTTCTTCTAAAATGAATTAGTTTTTTATACAAGAACTCTTAGATTACACCAGTTCTATAGTAATCATTAACATGGACAAAGAAAAAGATACCCAAATATTAGATGTTGATACATTAGAATTAGAAGAAGCTCAAGGTACTTTCCATATAAGCACTCTATTATCACAAGATAAAAAGAAACAGATAACTAAAACACAGTTAGATTTAAAAGAAGGTCAACATACTCACAAATCACTTTTAAAGAAGGTTTTAGATAAAAATATTATTTATTTTGGAAAAATAGTACATGAAACTCCTATCAGAATTGATCAATGTAATGGACACATTAGACTCAGCCTCATTAATCAAAAGCTAGGTATCAGAATGTCTGCATCCTGAATGGAATCACTTTCCTTGAAGATGGGATAAGTATTCCATATTTTTATAAACATTTCTTGATCCTTTGCGAATCGATCTTTATAGTTGCGGACAACTTGAATAAATCCAAATGGGATTTCGAAAATGATGTATAAATTGATACTATATAATGTGTCTATGAATCCACTTTGAAACAATAGGTAGGTGCTCAATGGGTCTGATTAAGGAAGGACGATAGCTTTTGGTCCATATTTGCCTCTATTCAATGGATAGTATTGAAAAACTTTGTGGGCTTCAGTCCACTGGTTCAAATTTTGAAAACAATCTATGAACATTTTTTAAGTCAATTTTCGGGCTTCAATTTGTATGGATTTGGTAGGTATGGCATTAATTCGGTCCATATTGATGGGTTTCCCCAATGTTTGTGGAGAAATGGGAAGCTGGTTGTTCTAAAACTTGTTTATAACTGCGTCTCAAATTGGGCTTTTGTTGGTCAAATTCTACCAGAGCCTTTTCGACTTCTATCTTGGTTTTAAAACTCTTATGTAAAATACCTGGATGTCCTATTATATAAACATTAGCTTTGTGCCATGCATCATAAATTCCTGCTTTAGGTCCATTGAAGATAACATAAGTCTTATCTTCTGCTTGGTCTATTTGCTTTTGAGGTTTGGGTGGTGGTTGAATCTGGGTATTTTGGGTTGGAGTAGGAGGTATATTTGGAGTGGAAGTAGAATTGGTTGATAAAACAATGGGTTCATTTTGAGGATGATCTTTGTGAGTATTTTGTCTTAAAACTTGGATGGTAGTTTTCAACTAGTTTATATCACGGGTAATGGTTCCAAGTAGTTGCTGTTGATTTATCAAATCCAATTATTTTTGTGCAAGTGCTTCTTCAAGATTATTTATAACTGCTTCCATTCTCGAGTTAATATATCTGCAAGAAAATTGTCAAAAGATTTTATATATTCCACTTGAAACTGATATTGACTCAGTTCAAGATAAGTCTACCTTGGTTATAATTGCTGTGTATATTGTAGCGTATAAATCTACAAAGATATTTAGAATCAGTTTGAATTTGAAATTCAACTGGAAATAAATCTATTTGCCACTTGCGCAAAGTTTTTAAGCAAGCTAGCGTTTCTTTTTCATGCATCGGGTATCTATATTCAGTGAGATTAAAAGTCCCATTTATATATTTACATAAATGATATTTCTTTTGGTTGGGTGGTTGTGCTAGAAGGCAGCCAGCCCATGTATCTATACTTGCATCAATCTGTACCAAGAGTGAATCTGCTGGTAAATAGTTATATAACATTGGTAATTGTGCACATAAAGCCTTGAGTTTCCTCACAGCTTTGGTGTCTATATCAGCCCAACTCCATTGATTTTTAGTACTACATTTTAATTGTAATTGTTTCCTTTCTTTTGCTAGATTTTGAAAGAAACCTTAGTCTGAGATATAGTTTAGAATACCTAAAAATTGTTGTACATGGTTCTATTAGTTAACTGATCTGGAAATTATTGAATCTTATTTAAAATATTAGGTTGTAATTTTAAATAACCATTCTGAAAGTCAATACCTAAATATTCTATATTTTGTTGAGCTAATTTGCATTTCTTTTTACTTAAAATTAAACCCTTCTCACCACACCGTTGAAGGGCTATTTTCAGCTTTTTTAAATGATCGATTTTATCCTGGTTAGAATATATAATTATATCATCAATATAAACAAAAGTAAATTCTTCTAACCCTTCAAGATTATTATCCATAAATTGTTGATAAATACTAGGTGCTTGTTTTAATCCAAAAGGAAGTACATTCCATTGATAATGATTCTGAGGGGGATAGGTAAATGCTGTTAAAGGTTTTGTATTTTCATGTAATCTGAGTTGCCAATATCCTGATTTTGCATATAATGTGGTAAACCATGTATGTCTTTTTCATTTATTTATAATATAATCTTTTCTTGGTAATTTATATGCATCACCAATAGTTGCTTCATTTAATTTTTTATAATTTATAACCATTCTACATTTACCTCGTTTTTGTTTAGCTGAATTGTTTACATAAAAAGCAGGGGCTGAATTTTTACTTGTACATGGTTCAATCAATTGTTTTTCTAGTAAATCTGTACATTCACTAATAAATTCTTTTGCATCCTGTTGTGAATAAAGAATATTATTTCTAATATTTACTTCTTGAGAGGGATCCTTGAGTTTAATTTCAATGAGTTGTCTATTGTGATTTTTAATTGGATCTAATGGATTTTCACTACAAACGTTATCTAATAATGTATCAATTTCTAGTTGAATTGTCATATTATTTGATAATATAGAATTGAAGAGAATCAAGTTTTTGTGTAAGTGTTTGTAATTTCTAAAAATAAGTTGTATGATATATAGGAATTTTAAGAATGATTGATTTTTTATTTAATGCATTTATTGTAGGAGTCTTTAGTGTAATATAATGTAAATATTGAAAAAATGGATTATATAATTTTAAAAAGTTATTTCCAAGAATTAAAGGTAAACCTGATTCTTGTTGGTATATTGATGGTACCGGAAACGAATATTTTTCTATTTGAAGATTATTATAATGACTTACGTACCAGATATATTTAAAACTTCCATCTGCTATTCTTATCTGTAAAGGTTTTTCTAGTTTTTCCAATTATTTAATACTTGTTTAGAAGCAATACATATCGTTGCTCCTATATCTATATGTGCATTAAGTTTCTTCTTCTAAATGATTACTTGAATAAATGTTGTGTTCGGATTCAGTTGAGGATTCGGAGTATGAGTTTTCAAATTCGTAATAATATATAGATGAAAAGGTTGAACGGTTTCATAATCTGATTCTATTGGTTCTAAATTATTTTGGATAACCGAATATAAAATATTCAATTTTTATGTATATTTTGGATTTGGATTTTTCCTTTTAAGACATTCATTTGCACAATGTCCTTCTTCTTTACATAACCAACATTTACAAGATTTTTTCTTTTGTGGACAATATTTTTGTTTGGGTTTAAATCGTCTATAGTTAGATCTTCTAAATTTTATAAAGGTTTTGTAGGGTTTATGTTTATAATAATGTCATGGATATTTTTTCCATTTAAATCTCCTATACGGTTTGTGTTTCTTTTTATAAAATTGTCTAGGTTCACAACCATATTGTTGAGGCATTTCTGCATTTTTTGAACAACAAAGTTGATTATATTTATGTTTCAATGTTTTCTTTAATTGGGCTTCAAAACATTGTTCAGCTAATATTTCCTAGGTGATTAAAATAGCTCCTCCTAAATTGTATGCAATAGCCTTAGCATTACTTTTTTCTTGAAAAGTAGCTTCGACTTTTTGATTCATTAGATAAGGTAGTTTTTGGATAAAAATATGCATATATGTTTCTTGCTCAACTCTAGTCAATTTATAATTATATTTCTTAAATTCACAAATATATTCTTTAATAAAACAAATATTACATATTCGCAAATTATTTAAATGCCATAATGCTTTTGTTCTTTCATTTTGAGATACTTCATATTCAAAGGATAGAATGTCTTGTCCTAAAAATTCTTTATATATTTGTCCGGCTATGAATTCAAAAACTTGCATCAGTGTTGAAGTTTGTTGATATGCATGCGTTTGTTTTAATGCTTCTTCATTATCTAATAAAAAAGATTGAACTACTTCTGTTGTTTTGTAAATAATAAAATTTCATAATAATTATTTTTTTCTAATTCATTAAAAGGTTTTTCAATTTGGATTAAGAGTTAAATTTTATTTGTCCATTCATTAAGTAATTTTTCTGGTTGAATTACACAGTCTAAATTTAATATACTGTCTGGTCCTAATGATATGAGTTTGGGAATATATTCATTTAGATATTTTCAAAAAAATTTATCCTTTTGAGTAATAACAATGTTGATTTAAGAATTCATTTGATTTCCAATTCCATTGATGTGAATCTTGATCTTGATTATCCTTTTTTCTTTTATCTCCACTTACTTGTTCTCGTTTTATATGTTGCCTTCCTATTTGTTGTTCTCTATTTCTACTACTTTCGGGTTTTTCTTATTCCCAAAAAATTTCTTCATCATATGATTTATAGTCTTATATTATTTCATCTTTATCTGTAATTTGTTTTATATTTTCAGTTGGTTGTAACGTTAATTCATGAACTAAATGAGTAAGTTCTTCTAATTGTAGTTTTATATTTTGTTCTACAGTTTCTAATGATTCGTCTGTCTCTGTTTTGTATATTCTATTGATTCCTGCTTACCTATGGTCTCCATGGTTTTACTAATTTTATTATTTTTGGTGTAGTAGGCTCTGATACCACTTTGAGGATCTAATATATTTTTTGTTTTTGTAGATTTTTTCAATATTCAATTCTTTTATTAATTGTATTATGTCATTTTGTGTTTGTTTTATTTCTCTAATGTGTGGGGCTTATAAGATTTGATAACACCCTACCTTCAACTCGAGAATTGGGTATCAAAGTGGTATAAGAGCTTACATATGACTCCCACGTCTTGTGGTCGAATCGTGTTGTAATGATCTTGCGCCGATCGTTCAATACGGGGTAGTATGGGCTACTCACAGAAGCGTGGGCTACCGCGAAAACATGGTGGGCTTATAAGATTTGATAACGCCCTACCTTCAACTCGAGTTTTAGGTAGCAAAGTAAATATTATTATTGCTATTTTATATATATATATAGGTATGATAACAAATATATATATGACTAATTAGTATTAATTATAAAATATTTAACACCGATAAAATTTTTTTTCCTTTTTAGAATTTAATTAATTAATTAACTAATTAGGTAATTTTTTATTTAACTGTTAATAATTAGCTCATATATTTTCAGTCATTTTTTATTAATTTTACTTTATATATTATTAATTTCCTAATCATATTATAATTAATAAATTGACATAAATATAATATAAATATATATTTTTAGCAATGTTATATATATATTTTTTATATTAAAATAAGTTTTTTAACGATCTTTGCTCCATACATTTTTTAAATCCAACTAAATAAAACTTATACCGCAAATTTTAACGAATCCAAAAATCATATATACTTCCTAGAATTAATTTTTTAAAAAAATTTAAATATGCTTATACTTACACGATAATTATGCTTAAATAACAATCAATTAATAATTTTTCAGTTCATAAATGGCGACTTTGGAGGTGAAGGGTGAAAATCGCGATAAATTGATTAATTTAAATATAAGTTAGTGATTAATAAATGTGAATAAAATGAAACGTTATTATAAGTATAAAATTTTGGAAAGAACATTTACATGTTAATTCATTTCTACAATTTTCCACTGTTTTGTGTTAATTGTAATCTAGATATAATGAATTTTCTCTTTGAATTATATTCTATTTATTCTGATATGATAAAATAATAATAGAAATTATTTTGATAGATTTTCAAGCTTTGATTATTTAATCTTGTTATGTACAGAAAAGTTGGTTCTAGGAAAATATGATCAAAGCATTAAATGTTTTGTTACGAATTAAATATGAGAAAAACAAATGTGAAGAGTGAAGAAATGCAAATAAAGTAAAGACACTTATGCATGGAAATTATCTAAATTAGATTGTTGAATGTGATTATTAGATTAAGGTTATAGTCATGGGGTAAGTTAAGTTAGTTTTTTCTTCATTTTTTTGTAATTTATATATAATTAATTAAAAAATTAAATAAGAATTAAGCGGTTGATCTAGGAAGATTTGAAAAAAAAATATGAAAATTGTAGATCTTTCTTTTAGCTTTTGATTGATATAAAGTTTGAAGATTTTGGAGTTCTAGATAAAAATTTAAAGACGATTTTGGTACAAATTAAATGTCAAAAAAAAGAAATGCGAAGAGTGAAGAAATGCAAATAAAGTTAAAACAACTATGGTTGGAAATGATCTAAATTAGAGTATAAATTAGAGTAGAAGTAGTCTTAAATAGTTAATTTAAATGAGCCAAATTTTAAATGAATTATGTTTTTTTTCGTTAAGTCAAATTTAGTGATTCTATCATCTGATACAGATCAGATGAGTATAAGCTTACTATTAAGTTCAGCAATAATATTTTTTGAAGTACTAGCAATTTGGAAATTAATAAATTGTGATTTATACAAAATTAACTAATAAACAAAAAAAGAATTAAGTGATTGATGATTTAAACAAGAACACATTGTAAATATATTTGTTCTTAATTTGACGAATTAAATAAGAATAAAATGATTGATCTACGAAGATTTTGACAAAAATGTTTTTTCTTAATAATTTGACTGTAAATGAATACTTGTATAAAATTGATGTAAACATATTATATAAATATTAAGACGATCTTATAAAACAACACTTTGTATTAGTTACACTATAGTCAACGAGCAATCTATAAGTGACGAACTCTACGTGGAAACGAGTTAACTAGTTGCGTGATATATTTTGTGAAGCTCGACGTACAATAAGCTTGACTATTTCTATTGGAAGACCCAAAGGGTGCAAAGTCCGAATCAACTTGCTTTTACGCATTTCTTTAATAAATGTCATGACTAATAAGGTATGAGTCTTGTTGTTAGGCATAGTGTTCCAGAGCATTTGTAACAATTCACCTTCAGGTTGAGGTAATGCAGCAAGTAAACTCATGTACTTCACTTCAACATTTATGTAAGCTAGGCAACCTTCAAAATATAACTCTTACATGATGTTATTAACTGAAATAATATGTTGTGTTAGATCGTCCCCAGGCATTAAACGCATGTTAGCCAACCTTATATGCATGTTGCTAATGTGTTTTTTTTGTGCCTCACGTCGTATAAGCTTAGGTGTTCGCTTAATAATAGGCATCTTGCTAGAAAAATAAATTTTCAAAAATCAAAGAGTACACAAAATAATAAAGTATTTTTGTCTAAGACATAGTGAACTTACGGTCATATGTGGGAATGATTCAATTTATTTATTTTATTAACAACTTATTAAACTAATGAAATTATGCTTATAGTATTTCATGAATTAGAAAGAAAAATAAACAACAAACTAATTATCATATCAATGAAAAGGAATATATGATGAACAAGTACACCATAATATTATATAGTATTTTTGGTATCATAATTAAACAGACTTATAATATATCATCAATAATTTCAAATAAACAAGTTTAATAGTTCTTATTAATATTTAGTGAAAACAATAAAAAATATAAATGGGATAAAATTTGATTAGTCATATATAAATGAGTTATATATAAACGAGTTATTTATATAATAATTAACAAAATATTTTTAAAAAATTAAAAGATGAAACATTTGCAAGGTTGTATTCTTAACTGATTCTCTTCAAAAGTGCAACCTTAAAAGTGGAACTGAAAGTTGAAAATATCCGTTGATGGAAAAAATTTTGTATTTTACAAAACAGGATTATAATAAATGGAAAATGAAAATAGCATAATTAAAAAATGTGGCATATTAACATAATATAATTATGTAACACAGTATAATTACAAGAATCTAAAATTTGTTATTTAACCGCATCAACATGAAAATAAGAGTTTAAATGATGTAAAGAGCAAAGAAAAAATGAAATAGACAGTAGATAAGATATGATGATATAAAAATGATAGATATTTTTAAAACGTAAAAAATAAGGAATAAAAGAGTAACTTACTAATATCAATGGTCTGTTCTTGAATTTGCAAAAATAGGAAATGTTGCTTATGTTTTTCTTTTTTGTGGAATAGGAAATTTGATCTATTTAGGTTCAAGAAGAAGAAGAGTAAAAGGAGAAAGTAGATGAGAGAAGTTAAGTTTGGACGAAGAAGTTGTTTGACTCGTTAGGTGTGATATGACGTTAGTGTTAGGTTACAGAAGTTAATTTAAAGAGTAAAAAGATACAGAGTCAATGAATTGTTTCTGACAATAAATAATGAGGACAAGACAACTATACGACGTGATTGATTGATTAAGATTGGAATATTACTATTGGGGAAAAATGGTTATCTCGTGCATCTAAATTAATGATATAAGAACGAATGGGAAATTGTTAAAGGTTGAAATAATATAAGGTAATAATAATGAATATTAAGCGTAAATAAAAGTTAATTGATTTTTCAAAATAAATATTAGGTGTAAATAAAAATTAATTATGAACAAAAATTACTTAAGTGATCACAGTTGTGGCTAGAAATAATCTAAATGAAATTAAATAAATAAGCTAAATATGATTAATATATTGGTCAATTTAAATATAAGTAAGTCATTAAAAATCTTAATAAAATTAAACATTATTATTACATTAAGTTTAGACCAATGAGGTGAATTAACTTAGTTTTTCTTTATCAAATGTAATTTGTATATAATTAATTAACGAAAAAAAGAATTAAGTGATTGATCTAGGAAGATTTTGAGAAAATTGTCTTGATGAAACTTTCAGATGTTTCCTTTAGCTTTGCATTGATACAAAATTTGTAATTTTTGGAGTTTTGGATCAAAATTTACGAGAACTTAAAGTTGGGCATGTGGCTAAGAAAAGTCGCTACCGTGCAAATGCACGATAGTTTTGTATTATATAGATAATAAGGTAAAACAATTGACATTTATAAAATGTTTCTCTGTGACATCCCAGATCACCCGCTTATAGATATTGTCCGCTTTGGGCCTTGGCCCAACCAAGCCCTCACGGTTTTGCTTTTCCTGAGGCCTTCCTAGGAGGTCACCCATCCAAGACCCAAAGTGGACGATATCTAAGATGTTACAAGATCTGGGATGTTATAATGGTATCAGAGCCGGTGTCCGAACCGTTATGCCAGCTAGACCGGACCCCAAAGAGGGTTAGGCCCTAAGGGACGTGGAGAGTGTGAGATCTCACATCGGTTGGAAAGGGGAATGAAGTACGCTTTATAAGAGTACGAATACCTTTCCCTTATAAACGCATTTTCTATGGCCTAATGCACCGGATCTCATCGGAACTCCGAGGTTAAATGTGCTTGGGTGAGAGTAGTTCTAAGATGGGTGACCTCTTGAGAAGACTTCAAAAAAAGCAAGACCGTGAGGACTTGACTGGGCCAAGGCCCAAAGCAGACAATATCTTTAAACGGGTGATCTAGGATGTTATATTCTCATAAAAGATTGCTATATAATAATGGTGTTTAACTAATAATATAATGGTATAAAAAATCTTCATTTTAATGTTAGTTTTCTTAGTAAAGATTCTTCTATAATAATAGCGTTAAAATATTTTGAGTTTTTATTAAGGTAAAACATTCTCAGTCCTCTAAAACAGTGACCTAATTGAATCTTTAAGTATATTGCTCAACCCTATTTCTATTATGATACAATTAGTATCTCATTCTTTTCTTTTATCTTTCCCATTTTCTAATTCTTTTTTTCTTTCACAATAATCGCGAAATATAACTAATATCGACATCTACATATAATTGATAATAATCAGTTCTAGTGTTCCAAAATAATTGTCTAATTCAATAAGGCATGAAAAAATTAACAGTAATGGATAATGAAAAAAACATTTAGAAAAATGAAAGAAGAAAATGCATGAAACAGATACAAGAAATTGGGAATTTTCTGACGCTGATGAAGAAGATGCAGATGATGAAGGTGGAGGTGCAATGTGAAGTCCTGCCCTCTCCCAAGATGCATGAATTTTCTTATCCAACCTTCGCTGCTGACGGGCAACCGTTTGTAATTGTTCATTCATCGCATTAAGTTGGTTATTCATTGCATTAAGTTGGCTCTGTGTCTTATTGGAAGTGCTTTCCAATAATCTACACACTCTTTTCCAATCCTTGGTTGTAGCTTCGTCTTCACTCGAATACTCGAATTGTGTAATAGCATCGGAGGGGCAGAACTGGAAGCGTCGGTTGAGAATTTCAACTTATATGCAGTACGCGTTTGATGATCTTTAAGCTGCATCTTATTATGTAGCAATATTTCTGCGCGTTTTAAATATGTAACATCAAAAAATTGACGGTTCATAAATGTCAGCCCGCTAAGATCAACCCCAAAATGTTAAGCTAGAGTAGGAACTAAATAGCCCATTCCTATTGATGTTCCTTTCTTTGTCGCAAATTTAATCAGAGATTTGGAAAAATGAACGAACATGTTAGGTAATATACTTTTCATCTATGCAATATAACAGTGCCAGTTCCTTACTGTAGCATTTATTTCTTTGGCTTTTTGACCGCGTGTCGTAATGCTAATCAAAATTAAAATAACTAGACTACTACTGTAGCAGTGGCGAGTCTAGGTCGATCCCACAGAGAGTGCG
>JANKYE010182724.1:0-15442 GCA_032467995.1 Erythroxylum dillonii
GATATGAAGTGGTTTTGTGCTAGAAGAGGTGAATTGGAGAAGATTATGGGTGTATATGATGTTAGAATGAGTGTAGGAACCTTGGGAGAGGCTTTGGAGGAAGTTTTGTGTGACAAATGTCCATTAAACGGACCTTTTCGGGTGTAAAAACATCTCCAGGCCAGCTTATGTCCGTTAAACGGACTTTCTCGGGTGAAAAAGTGTCCTGAAGCCCGACAATGTCCGTGACAACAATAGTAAATAGTATTTTTGACCCTCTTAATGGCCGACTCTCGCTTTGAGGTCTTCATAAACGTTGTATATCTCGAAGTCTTCTTTCAAACCGTCCAAAAACAAAATCAATCTGACATCATTTGTGAGAGTTGTAGCAGTCGCGCCAAAGTAGGTTTGAAATGTTTGAGGACATAGACATAGTTGATTCTTTTAGCCTTAACTACATCATCCGACCTCTAAATGAGGTGATTCTTGAACCAAAAGATTTCTAAGACATTGTGCTACCTCTCCATAAAATTTTGTAGCATTATCAATTGAATTCGAAAAGGTTAACCAAATGGAAGTGTGGTAGTCTGTTGGAACAGTGTAAAGAGGGTCCTTTTTACTGAGCATACTTCAGTGTTTTGATTATATCTGGATCTATAGGATTCCAAATGAAGTGATTTTTAAATTGGAGTAACCTAGAGATATAGGTCTACAAATTGTCTCAAGAAGTTGAATTATGATTCAGTATCTTAATTTCTAGATGGAAGTTGGGTTTAGTACCCAAAAATAGTCCAAAAATGTTTGAGGCATATCATCCAAATTACTGAACCAAATTGAGTGATTTTGGTGTCAATAGAAACTTAAGACAATGGAGTACAACTTTCTAGAAGGAAGTGCTGCTCAATTTTGCCAATTACCTTATTAGATTTATTATGCAAAGTAGACTCTGAAAGTGTGATTGGAAAAATTTTCTAAAGTGAGTCAATGAGAAAGGAATGAAGATTTTAATGGGTTTAGTGAGGCATAAACCTAAGTATGAATTATACTTAGATGAGTTTTGAAATGGGAATGTTTTTGTAAAGAAATTATTGGTGAAATACCCGGAATTGTCATGAACATGCATTATACATATTTCATTTCAGTCACGTACATTATTAAACACTTATGATTGTACAAATTGTGAGGTATGTGTATCTTGCATAAATGGGTTGTGCAGGATAAGCGCCCACATTAAGGAGTTTCCAGATCTGAGAAGCAATTGCTAATTTGGAGCGTACTGTGAGTAGACCTAGATGGTGTCATCCATTGTTCGTTCTATTTTGAATTTTGTATTGATTGATTACTGAACGCTCTTATGAATGTGATTGACTGTGTTGAATTCCGGACAGAAGGTCCGATGATTGTGACATTTGCTTGGGTTATTGAAGTGCTCATTGAATGTGAATTGGATGAACTAAGTGTACTTAATGTGTTTGTTAAATGTGTTCTGAGTGTGCATTTGTATATGAATGAAAATGTAAATTCTTTACTCTAATGTTGAATGTCGGACTAAGGTCCGATGATATGGGAGTGAATGAGTTTATGCAAATGTGAGTGATGCATTCCATTTCAAGAATGCATGAAATATAACGGTAGTTGTGACCATAGTAGCCAATGATCAGAGTTTAAAGCTCAACGAGTGAAAAGGAGTTTCGAGCTCAAAAGTGATTCAGAACCTTAGGCTCAACGTTTAATGAGCCCTATATGGGACAGTTATTAATGAACCCTGCATGGGACAGTTTAGGCACTCGGTGACAACAAAATAACAAATGAAAAGTGGGTCTCATGTGCACTGCATATGCATAAAATGAGTGATTAAATTGAATTGAATGAGACGTGTAAAATATGTAATGATGTGAATTATGTGTTATGTGATTGGGTGAGCCATCGATGATGGTCACTCATTGAGTTCGCAAAACTCACCCAAAATTTGCAATTATTTTTCAGGCTTTAAAGAGTACTCCGTTAGACAATCGGGAGTATACCTACTGCAAGATAGAGGTCGAGATCAGTTTGCATCTGCATTCTGTATTTTATTATTTTGTGTAAATTTGCATTCCGCAATTTCTGTAACATGGTGTTTTGTAATTATAGCGGGTCCCAAATGGGCTATTAAAATTCTATTGATTATAATGTGTTAATTGAAAATGTTTATGAATGAAAGTGGGCCCGAATTGGTTACCGATTTCGGTGCATTTGATTGTATTCAAAAAAAATCTTGTACTGAGTTTTGACTGTTTGAGGGCTTTAGCACACCACCCTCGAAGGACACGGACTCGGATATCACCATCGATGTCAGATTCGGGTCTTGCGGGAGCGGGGTGTTACATGTCATGTGTAAGTTGGATATTTGTATTGCTCTAACATACTATTATCATAGGATATGTACTTGAATGTTTGGGTATATGCCCTATGGTAGTGGGATGTTGCATCAACAATATTTAGAGTTTGTAAAACTTTTGAAGACATTTTCTTACTACCACTAAAACAAACAGAGAGACTTATAGGTGTTGAATCCAACAAATGTAAACATAATCTAATCGTAAATGAATTGTATATAGCAATGATTAGGGTCAAATTCACAAGGACTCGTAAAGTTTGTCTCCTTTATTAATTTAAGAAAAAAAAAAGAAGAAGGGAGAATTTTAAAAAAGAAATTGAAATTTATTAAAGGTAAAAATAGAAAAACTAATTAAGAATGCAATTTAATGAAATCAAATGATAATGATTATCTAGCCCAAGGTATAATTTTATTACGAATTCTTCATTGATGCAATGATAAACTCATTTATTTTTAAATAAACTAAATTTGCTTATCTGGCAACCTTTCTCTCCTTACTTCCTCTTTAACCAAAACAAGCTCATTAATTACTTCTCTTATTAACAAACAACCTAAAACAATTTCTTAAGACTTAAGCTTTGACAACATTAAAAACTACATATTACCAATTCTAGCTAATATTCACATAAGCTCGATTTATTTGGACTAGATTGTATGCCCATATAACATGTGTATAATATCTTATATTGAACCATGCTATTTCACTACATGGTATTAAAGCGATCAAACAATTACAGGTTTTATCATTCTAGCAGATAATATATTATTTTGATAAAATAATGGGACTTTTTTTAATCAATCAAATAAAAAAATAATTTTAATAATCCTAATATATATATAAATATTAAAGAATAAGAGTGTAAAAAAGAAAAGTTAGATCTTTACATTTCCTTAAGAATCAAACTTTAGCTAGTCTTTGGGTTAAAAAAAAACAGGTTAGTTACACATGGTTCTTAAAGACTCCATCAAAGAAAACAAAAAACTATCCTAAAAAGAGACATAAAAAAAGATGAAAAACTAAGATGATAGAGAGATAGATGGTTGTCTCCTCCCTCTCTTACTTATAAATAATTCCAAAATCCCATCTAATAATCTTTCTAAAAGGGAATAAAAGCTAAAAATCAAAGCTAAAACTAAAGAATCCCAATCCAATTGGGTTTATTCTATTAAAATATATTCTTTATAAACAAGACTCCTAAAGAGAGCAAAATAGGAGTGGGAATAATTAGGGTTTGTTAACTTTAAAACGGCTTTATCCGTTTAATCATGTTAAATCTTAGAGTGGTCATATCCATCGAAGGTAGTCACATCTTATAGCCGCACATCTTTGAAACTTTTCTCCTATAGGCCTTCATTCTTTTCCAAAATTTGCAATTGTTGTTCCTTTTTTTTGTTGTTGCTAAATTTATATTTTTAAGCATGTTTTAATCTAAATATCCATTCAACTCATAAAATAAAATAGATATAATTATATTTTAATTCCAACAAATGATGATGCTATAGCTTCAATTGGATTAATTCTTAACAAATAAGTACAATCTTCTTGATATTGTACCAAATAAGACTAGGGTCACAAATTTTGGCCTATAAGTCTAAATTTAATTGTTTTCAATAGGTCAACTTATAGGTCAAATCCAGGCCTAAATTATCTCGAGAATTAATTATTTTTAAAAAATAACATAATTTTATTTAAAAGAGTTAATTCTCAGATAAATTTGAATTTAGACAATCAAACCTGAATTCAATTAAAAAAATTGCTCTATATTTTTAATTTTAAAAAAAATTAGCCAGTTGGCGACCGGGCAAGCCCATTGCTACCCCTAAATAAGACAACAACCAATGCATCTAATACATTAAAAAGAGTAACCAAGTAAAAAAAAAAAAGTGATCCATTTTTATTGGAAAATTTTCTTATTATATATATTTCTAAATATATATTCCTTAAAAAGTCATTAACTTCACCAAAAATTTTATTTTTTAAACATATTTCGTTTATGACTAAAAATTTATTAGACTTTAGAAATGTAATAAATATATCTTTAATTCACAATTTTAATAAAATTGTCGAAATTAATGTACCATTTAATTTTAGCACTTTGATATATAAAATATTAATTTGTATAAAATTTAGCCTCTTATTAGAGACCTCCTCTTTATCATTTAAATGACATGTCAAAAGGATATATCCTTACATGTAAATCCAATTTGGGATCAATTAAAACTAATACGTAAATAAATAATATGTTAAACATGTTATTTGTAATTTAATATTACTTCTAATGCCGCTTTTCACCTTAACGTTATTAAAACAATGTTCATTGAACTTAGGATTTGTCGTCATGGCTTCTCTGCTTTACTTATTGGCTTCATTCTGCACCTTTAATTTGTATCACATTCTCAAATAATGATTCACAAATCTCCGCAAGTTCATATATGCTTTCAAAGATTTTCAACCGAGAAAGAGATATACTTCCGAGAATTTCCCCCTCAATCTCTCTTATATAATTGTTGCTACCGGATGAGTGATTAGTGTTTGCTGGAATTTTTTTTTAATTGTTAATAAGGTTTAAGGTGCAGTATTGCGTTCATACTGATCCTATGATCTCTTCTTTGGGTATCCTAATATAGGTTTGTTTTCTTGTTCATTTGCTCTTTCTTTCTTTCTTCTTCTTCCTTTTTTTTTTTTTTTCCCTTCTTCGAGCTAAAATCATAACACATGATCAGTTTGTGATTCTATGGCATTTCACATTCTTTCCGGGTTTTGGGTTAGTGTTCGACGATAACTGATATGGGATGGATTTATATTCTTGTTCTTTTCTTTTTAATTTGGACGCACTGAACTTGTGATTTGAAGATGTATGACCATCAATTGGCGTGAGTTATTTCTGTTTGGTTAGAATGCATGTAAAATGTTGTTGCCTAGACCGATTAGTAGAGGAATCAGATTATTGTAACGAGTACTTGTGGTGGCATTCCTCCTGTATTTTGAAATAAACCCGTTGTGTTGGTGAATGGGAGAAACTTTTCTTATGTCTTCTTTTTCCCTTTTGTTTTGATACTTCCAAATTGAACAGGTTGAGAAAAAGAGTACATGCTTGATATTAAAACATTGGTACATAGAAGTTGTCCTAGGACATTTCAGTGTTAATTGTAATGGGTTATCTATTACTTTGTGAGGTTCTTCGTACAAAAACATGGCTTCATATCTTTTTCTTAGTTAATTCAGCCAAATGTGATTCAACGTCTAAGAGTTCAGTTAGAGAGTGCAACATTTATAATTAGTTTCGAATGTACTTGTATGCACTTAGTCGTATGTGTTGTTACTTCCTCACTTTGGTGTGTATCTACATCATTTCCTTAGGTCTCTAAACTGTTCTTTTCACTTACTTTTGATTTTTTCTAACCTTTTTCTTCTATGTCCTCAATAGTGATTTGCCGTTTTTTCTTTTTGTGCAAGTATGTTGTCCTAAAATGTAGTTTTTTTTTTCTTTGTCACATCAATCTTGTATAAAAATGCTCTTATTTATGGCAGTGCATGGGTTATGGCTGATTCATTACCGTTATCTGGCGATAAAAGGGAGAACAAGCTATGGAAAGGGATATTTGCTTTGGTTGGAATAATGAGCACTCTTGTTATCTATGGTGTTCTACAGGTAATTTAGTTACATTTACAGACTTATATTGGACAGCATTTCTTCATCTGTGTATGGCAAAATCAATTATTGTATACTGTCATATAAACATATTATGGGAATTACAAGATATTTCTGGAGATAAAATTACATACTCGAATATAATTGCAACAATTACATGCATTACATACTCATGTGACATGTGCAACATATTACTGCATGATATGTGTGGATATGAATGTATATATGTTGCTGAATAATGAAAACAGGTCAGATTGATTAGGGCGGTTCCATTTTTCATTTTAATGTAACATCAAGCATTTTGGTGCTTAATTATAAAGGAAACTGTTGTGGACATGGACTAATCTTTTATTTATTGTGGTCTTGTGGATCAAAGAGTTTTAGCCTCAATCAGTAGAAATGCCTTTAGCTGATTAACCATCTCATTTTTGGATGGTAATGGAAGATTAGTTGTTAATATATGAGGAGAATAATGATTTTGCTTTCAGGTTCTCTTTGTTGTGAGAACACATTTCTTTTGAAAATATTGTGAGAACACATTTCTATGCATCTAATATTCATGTATCTGTTAATTAATATGATTTTTTTCTTTTTTAACTTTATTTTTTCATCCTACTCATGGCTTGAATATATTCGTGAGGAGTTCACTTGAAGTTCTCTTTTTGTAGGAAAAGATAATGAGAGTGCCATATGGAGCAAACAAAGAATACTTTAAGTTCTCCTTATTTCTAGTTTTTTGCAACCGCATCACAACATCTGTTGTCTCTGCTGTTGTTCTATTGGTAAGAAATATTGTTGATCAATTTATGTTTGATGCTCTACTTTTTCAATTTAAGTTGGTCATTGTCATTGTTTCGACTAGGCATGTTAAGTGAGATATATATTGCACCTGCCATTTAAAGGAGAGGTAAACTGTGGATATGACATAATGCAAAACTTATTTGAGAAAAGTTTTCTTTACCTTTTAGGCAAGAAAAAGGCCGTTGGATCCTGTTGCTCCAGTTTACAAGTACTGTCTCATTTCAGTATCAAACATTCTGACCACAACATGTCAGTATGAGGTGAATTTCCTTTTCCAGTATGTGATGCCTAAAAGATATATGGAAAATCTCCTCATCACGAATAAGTTTTCAGAACAATTAATTTAATCTAACAGTTGTCATGCTTCCTCTATGCCCATGGCCAACATCATGCTATGTTGATAATACAGATCCAGTTACAATATGTGCCTTTTGCAGGCTCTTAAATATGTCAGTTTTCCAGTTCAGACTCTTGCAAAATGCGCCAAAATGATTCCTGTCATGGTAAGTTTGATTAGCTCTAAATCACTGCAGAACTTTTCATTCAAATTCTTAGACAACAACAGTTCTTGGATCATGTTTTTCACTTGTGATAGGTACTTATATATTTGTGATCTTGCCTCTTATAATTTCAAACTTCAGAGAAAAGTGCAATTTGCATTATCTGTTCCTGCCTCATGATAATGTTCCTTATTGTCATAAAATAAACCAGTCCACTTGAATAATTTTGCGCATATTAAGTGATCAAGTGTTATCTGTTTAATTAAAGAGATTCTTATAAGTCATTAGATCACATTGTGCCTGCTACCTATTTAACATGTATAGGGATGTCAATTTTGGCCCGGTCTAGCCTGGCCTGATTTTGGCCGCAGGTTTTCCCCGGGTCACAGGCCGGCTAGCCAACCCTTGACCAGGCTGGGCCTGAGCCAACCTGGCCCATTGACATGCATACACATGCTTGGGTAATTAACATCACTGTTCGATTGTTTGGATTGATGAGTTCCACAACCACTTTTGGTTTGTCACATGCATGAATGTTTGATATGGTTTGTCAATATAAGTAATTTTTGCAAGGATTTAGGGAGATTGTTGCACATAGTCATAGCCTACTAAGATTTCCCCCATTTTTTGGTTATGATTAGGAAATCTTCTTACTGAATTGCATTACAGTAGTCCGAATATACTCCTCAACTCATTGAACAACATGAAAAATACTGATGCAGTAAGTAGTAAAAGATAATTTTGGTTTCATAATAAGTTTTGATAGTTTAGACTTTTGATAAAAATTGTTCCACTTGCTTGTAACTTTTGGCCTGCAATTTGACCATCAGCTTTAGTTTACAACATGCTCATTTGGTTTTGTATTGTTTTATGCAGATCTGGGGAACTGTCATCATGCAAAAGAAGTACAAGGGAATGGACTACCTGATAGCTTTCCTGGTGACCCTAGGTTGTTCAATTTTCATTCTGTTTCCGGTAATTATGGTGATCTGTTATCCAGTTCTGTATGTTTTGTAACATTGATCTGGCATCTACTTACTACTCTATATCCTTTCAGGAGTAGTGGCATGATCAACTAGTTATCACCTTTATTTATTTTCTTTTAATTTTATCCACTACATATGTGGTTTTGTCTACTAAACTAAGTCTAACTTCGTTTGTTGGTGCAGGCTGGTACTGATGTCAGTCCATACAGTAGAGGAAGAGAAAACACTATCTGGGGAGTTTCTCTGATGTTTGGTTATCTTGGGTATCAATATAAACTTATTACTTTTTATCGTAAGTTAAACAAAGCGTGTCTGCTAATGATGACATAAAATTTGATGAGTTGAATAAGACCTATACTAGCAGGCACCATTTTGTAAAACTACAGGAAATAGGTCCCTGTGTCACTGCTTCTTGCAGGAAAGCTGAACATAGTTCATTTTTATATTGTACAAATTTTTTGAAACTAATTTATTTTTTGGATAGGGAAATGATGAATTGAGTACTATTTAGTATTCAAAAGAATACTCTTTTTAAGTTCTTAAATTTTAATTTCTGATAAGACTGGTCATAATGTTGTGCTGGGCGTTAAAGTTCTTATTTATGCATTTAACAGATTTGATGGCTTCACAAGCACATTCCAGGATAAACTATTTAAGGCTTACGATATGGAAATACAAACACAGATTTTTTACACAACAATTTGTTCTTGTTTTCTGAGCTTTGCAGGTGAGAGTCTGATCTATCCCAATCTCTCTTTCTTAACATTGTCACTGATCTTAGATTCCGTCTGCTTTGTTTGGTTTAGATGGACCGCCGGTAATTTACATTCGTAGTTACTGGTCCCTTGAAAATGTAATTTTCCAATTAGCAATCACATTTTCTATAATGTCGTGATCTTACATAAGTTCTGGGATTATTCTCATGACACTCCAAATTTTACAGCCTGTATTTGGAATGTTCACTATGATCTATCAATGCTCCTATTGAGCAAAGTAAGAACTACGTGTCCAATAAAGTAGATACCAGTAATAGCATTTGCAAACATTAAAATTATCATTGCCTTGCTGTTTAAGATAAAAAATTTTGCGCCATTGGTTTGACTTAATTGTTTACTTCGTTTCTTTTATTGTAGGCCTTATTTTGCAAGGACATTTAACGCCAGCAATAGATTTTGTTTATCAGCACCATGATTGTCTATTTGACATCGCGTTGCTTTCTACTGTAAGCCATCTTCTCTTGAGTAACATAAACCAAACATTATTCTCTTTTTTTTCTTTCTACTATTTTTCCCTTTTTTTATCAGTTAAGAGTCCATGATCTTGATGGATAAAATTCTATGCAAAATCTGAGGAATGATATTGTTCCGTACAGGTAGCAACTGCTAGTCAATTTTTTATTTCTTACACAATCCGCACATTTGGTGCACTCACCTTTGCTGCCATAATGACTACAAGACAGGTAAAAATATAATAATCTCTTACAGAACTGATAATCATCGTCTTCAAGCCCCTCCCTTTCCTGTCCTGCTTTTGACAATATTTACCTTTCCTTATTCTTTTTTCATTCAAGCTGGTGAGCATCATGCTATCATGCCTTTGGTTTGCTCATCCTCTTAGCTGGGAACAATGGATTGGAGCTGTATGTTTTGCGATCTCCATGTGTTGATGTTATTAAACTTTCTCCTTCTCTGAGATGTTCTTTTATTCTTCAATTTAAACTCCTCTACGTTGCCTTACCTTTAACAGGTTGTCGTCTTTGGCTCTCTGTATGCTAAGAACTTACTCAGAGCTGCATCTCCAAAGCCCCCGACCTCAGACCAGGCATGAAATGGGGCTTCCAGTCCCGTAAAGCAAAACCCTTGGCGTTTGTTTGATTGTTTTATAGTTTTTGGATTTTTACTGCCTCAAAATTTTCAATGTGAGGTAGATATGGTTATTGCAGAAACATCACAGCGGCAGTCTAGAATTTTTATGCAAGGCTCAAAGGGATGGTTTACATGAGTCTAGATAGCAAGACATGCCAGTCACAAAAGCGTCTCACTGAAATGTAGTTGATAGATTTTTTTTGGGGAACAAAGTCACACAGCAATTTTGTGTAGAGATTATTTTTATTTATTTATGAAAGGAAACTGAAATTCTTCTCTACTGTCTCCATATATTGAATACACTAATATATAGTCATTTGTCCAAATTTTAGGAAACAAACGAATTCCTACACATTAGTCATTGACTAAAAATTGTAATCAGCCTAAATAAATGAAAGATTACAATCAACCTAAATTACTAAATCAGAATTATAGCTATTAATCAACTGTTCACAGGTATATCAAATCTCATAAAAGATAAAATATTTTCATTTTCTAACACTCTCTCACACTTGAGAATAAATGTCTTTCGTTCCCAGCTTGCTAGTTGTCGACTAGATTTATTACCATAATTATTAGATTTGATTATATTTCCTTGTATGCATTTAGGAATTGAAACTTGTAGTAATATTTTCTTGATTTCTTCCTGTAATTGAGAGATTTGACAGATGACATAGTTTCCTAAATAGTCCTAGGCCTTGTGTGTATAAACTATACAAGACATCTCAATTCACTGATAGAAACACTTTTGGTTTCTTTCTGATTTATTTTCTTAATGGTAGCAGAGCCTTGTCTGATTTAAGGGCCTATTCTTTCCTCTACAATTTCTTTTTTTCTAGTAGTTCTGTTCGGAGTAATGCTCTGGTTGATTATGTATTCACCTAAAAATCAAGGCTTTTTTAATCTCGCTGCCCACCTAGCTTATTGTAGAATCGATCGGTGACCCTCTTTGTGGCAATCATGACATCGCCAGCGCCGCCACTTGCCACCACTCATTGCCATAGTTTGTAAGCATCTACCTTGCGTGAGCTCCATATGTCACCCCTTTAGTCATTTTTTTTGCCTCAGTTCTAAGTCCACTAGTGTTGCCAGCCCCGGGAAATGTGCCAGAAGCCTCTGTTTGTCTCTGGATTCTATCTATCAATACTGTTGGCATATTTCTTTGTTTGTCCTTAGTGATTCTAAAGAAGATGGATGAAAAAAGGTAATTCTTTCAAGTTTTGATAATCCTTCACTTTAAATCACCCCCGTGAAATTTGATGGAACTAATTATCTTGCTTAGTCAAAATCTTGTTTGTTGTCATCAAAGCTAGAGGATTACAGGGTTACGTTAATTGTGGTAATAAGAGACCCGATGTAAATAATTATGATTAGAATCAATAGGGGTCCGAGAGTTCCCTCGTGATGTTTTGGCTCATTAATTCAACGAAACCAAAGATTTCTTGGACATATCTATTACTTGACAGAACAACAAACATGGAAAGTTGCTTCTCTATCTTATTTTAAAATAGGTGATAAAGTCCAAATTTTTTATCTTTGTAATAAACTGCACAACATGAAGTAGGGAGATATGACTTTATCGCAGTACTTTACAACACTATGTGGATTGTGGCAAGAATTGGATGATTATAGGGACTTTCAAACAGAATGCTCAAATTAGGGGCAAGATTGTGTACTACTAGACCTCCCCAGACTCCACGTGTCAGCGGGATTTCTACTGAGTATTGTTATTATTTTTGTTCAAACAGAATGCGCAAAAGATGATGCTAAATTCCCAAAGATGATAGAGGAGGATTGAGTGTTTGACTTTTTAGTGGGTCTTAACCCATAATATGATCATATACAAGGTATTACACTTGGAAAAGATCCCTTCCCTTCAGTACAATATGCACATTCTCTCGTTCAGCAAGAAGAGAGTAGAAGAAATGTTATGCTACATACAACTATTGTTGAGAAAGCGAGATTAGTGACTAGTTTTATTGAGAAGCCAAAACTTGCAAATACCTCATCTAATAAGGATTACTTGCTATTGGACCCCAAACGTTTCTCATGTTTTGCTTTGGTGTTTTGGTGGATTAGAGAATATGAAATGGAAGAACTAAGTGAAAGTTAGAAGTGAAATGAAAGCAAAAATGAAGTTGAATATGTGTAGTAAGTTGATGAAGGATATGTATATATGAATATGTTCTGTTATTAGTGCTCGTGATTAATCATGGACTATAATTTGTTTATGGATGATATTGATTTGAAATGAAATTGAGAATGAGGAGTAAATAAAGTAGAAAAGGTGATTTTGGTATGAGTTATGTTAAGGAAAGATTTTGAAACAAATTGGTAGTTGATATGGAAAATGTTCACTGAGTATACTTCAGTCTTTTAGCCACAACTTTTTCTCTAGTTATCTAAACGAGATGATTCTTAATTTGGATTAAACTAGAAACATACGGCTATATTTCTTATAGAGATATCAAATTTAAATTCTGTCTCTAAGAATCTCAAAAATTTGTCATGAAGTTGAGAATTGGGTGTAGTACATTGGTGGAGGAATGTAAAGTTCATATTCTGACTTTAGGGGAAAAACTGGACTAATTTAGACTAAATTATTCAAAGTTGCCTTCTAGAATGTTGTACCTTATCTTACTAGCTTTCCAGCGACACATAGTATGAAATGTTTGGGCATAGGAGTCAAAAGGTCATTGTCCTTAGAGGGGGAGATGCTTAGGAGTGTTAAAGTTGTATCGTCTGTAAAAGGCGCTTCGTTTGTGATGATGTTATGTCGGATGATGCCATTTCATCTAAGACTTTGCATCGTATTAAGTTGACTCCATTCGTCTGGTTTACCGCATTCGTCTGCCTTCGCCTTTGTCTGCTTTGTGGCATTTGTCTACTCCGCCTTCGTCTGTTCCGCATTCATCTACCTTGTGGCATTCGTTTGCTTGGTGGCATTTGTCTGCTCTGCCTTCGCCTGTTCCACATTCGTTTGCCTTGCGGCATTCGTCTTCTGTTCCGCATTCGTCTGCTTAGTGACATTCATCTGCTCTGCCTTCGTCTGTTCCACATTCGTCTGTTTTGTGGCATTCTTCTGCTTTATACCATTAGTCTGCTCTACATTCGTCTGCTTTATATCATTCGTCTACTTTATATCATTCGTCTACTTCTTCACATCCGTCTGCTTTTCAGCGTTTGTCAGCTTCTCCGCATTCATCTGCTTCTCTGCATTTGTCTACTTTTTCGCATTTGTCAACTTCTCTGCATTCGTTTGCTTTTCCGCGTTTGTCAGCTTTTTCACATTCGTCAGCTTCGTAATCACTTGCCTGCTTTCTATTTTCTCTACAATTGACCTCCGCTTCTTCTGTGCACTGTCCTTCTTGAATCGTCTGGTCAAAGTGTTGACCATCCAAACGATATAATCTATCTTCAAGACCTTCACAAAAGTTGTAGATCTTGAAGTCCTCTTTCAAACCATGCAAAGAACACCTTAATCCAATATCTCTAGGAAAAGTTACGACAATTTTCCCAATCTTGTATAGTCTCATGATATTACATCGTCTATAAGTGACATCATATCGTCTGTTCCTATTTGGACCCTATAGATGATCAAATTTGTCTTTGATGTCTACATGAAAGTTTTAGGTCTTGAAGTCTTCTTTCAAACTATCCAAGAATGATCTTGATTCGACATCTATATTGAAAGTTATGCCAATTGTCCCGAGACGGGTTCAATATGATTGAGGACCAAATCTTGTTTGATTCTTTCGGCCATAATTTTGTTATTCGACATCCAAATGAAGTGATTCTTGAACCCATAGATTCCTAACACATTTCTTTTTATGTCTCCATGAAAATTATAGCTTTTGATGTTGTTTTGAAAAGGATTGATTGAATCAAGGTAAGGGTATTGATTGGAAGAGTATGAATTGGATGTTTTCTGAACATACTTTGGTATTTGGATGATTTCTAGATCGGTAGAGCCCCAAATGAGATGATTTCTTATTTGTGGGAAACTAGAGACATGAAATGTAATCCAGTCCCTAAGATTTTCAAATTCTCGATGGAAGTTGGGCATAGTGTACTGTTTCATTCTAATAACAGTCTGAAAGTGTTTGTGGTAATACTTCATATTTCTGAACCAAATTAAATGATTTTGGTGTCATTAGAAACTTAAGACAAGAGGAACTTTTTTTGAATTTAAGTGTTGAGGTTATAGAAACATTCAAGGATACTTTTGGTAAGACACTTAAGTATAAAAGACATAAGGCATAAATGGAAGGGAAAATGGGACATTTCTCAATTATTAAGGGCATAATTGAAAGAAAAAGTGTTGTATTGCTTTTAAATGAAGAAGAAAAATGTGAATTGAGGGATAGAAGGAGAGGATAATAAAAATGAGAAAGAAAGAGGAAGAGAGTTTGGTGGTTTGAGAGAAAAGAAGAGAGTGAGCTAGGGTTTAATCCTTTTTAGTCTTCAAAAAAGATTTTGAAGCAGCTCAGGAAGAGAAAATGGTAGAGGAAGAAAAGAGCTTACCTTTAAGCCAAAGATCCCTTCATTTGGTGAAGAATGAAGGTGAGATCATTTTGAATCCTTTGAATTTTTGACAGGATTTTAGTTCATGGAGTTTAGAAAATGTTTAGGATTAAGTATGCTAGAATCAATTTTAGTGATTTTGCATTGTGGGATTTTCTATTGGATTCCTATTGAATGAGACTTGGTTTGTTTTAAGGAATCAAGAGAATCCTACCTAAGAGTAAAGGGAAAGACAACATTGACTTGGATTTTGCAAGTAAATTAGGTGGGTAATATATTTATAGTTATTGTGTAAATGGGCAATTTTGCCTATGTGTGTGTATATGTTAGAATTGCTAAATTGTGAATTACTATAATGTGTTTTATGTTATGAATTGAAAGATGTACGACATTTTGATATAATTAAATTGTGATTTTGATCATGTTATGCTGTGAAATATGTCATGGCATTTTTGTATAAAGAAAAGGTATGAAAGTATGATGAAATAATTTTAAGCATGATTATGTGTTTCTATTTGGGTAAGAGTGGAACCATTTTGTTCGTCACGTGCACGTTGACAAGAGCCTTCTCTCGGCTGCCCGTTTGTGGCATATGAGCTCTGAAAGTGAACTCATTTTGTTCATGGGGTAAACTTCGGTTTCTCCATTCTGTCTCCATGGAACCCTCAAGCCAGTTGTTTGTGCATTGCATAATCGAATTGCCAAGTATGATGCATATTTGAGTGTTATGTTTAATGGATGAATCTTCATGTTA
>JANKYE010186906.1:0-15375 GCA_032467995.1 Erythroxylum dillonii
TCTAAATTTAAAATATATTTATAATTATTGCAAGAAGTGAAGTAAACTTTGTATTTTTTTGTTTATAAAACTATTTCATAAAGGGGTATTTATTCATGAATTTACACAAGAATATACAAAAGAATTTTTTTGTAATTAGTTATATAAATATAAAACATATAAACATATATGTTATATGTTAATATGTACCATCAAACTCAATATAGGAAATTGTGAGGTATATAAAATTGCCAACTAATTGGCAATAAAGGGTATCATCATTGAAGAGAGTCTCGTCAATAACAAAGAGGTAAAAGAGTCTCATCAATAACAAAGAGGTAAACATTGGATTCAAGAGGAGTGGTAGTAGTCTTGGTATCAGTAATGCCTGATCGAGAGATAAGATCTGTGGCATTTTGCTTGTGAGAGATAATAGACGGATTCATTATATGAAACGTCGAGACCTAAAAATTAACTCAAATTGCCCAATCCTTCATCTTAAATTGTTGATATAAAAATGATTTAAGAGTACAAATACCTTAAGTATCATCATCAGCAATTATCATATCATCAACATAAAGAAGAAGAAGAATGTACCTTTGAGTTATTTTACGAATGAATAAGACATGATCATAAGAGTTATACTGAAAACTAAGGAGACCAATGATGGAACTAAATTTGGCAAACCAGACTCGAGGAGTTTGTTTCAATCCGTATAAGGCTTTGCAAAGCCGATAAACCTTATTGGGTGGATGATCATAACTAGGTAAAGATTGTATGTACACTTCTTCTATAAAAACACCATTAAGAAATACATTCTTAACATCCATTTGGAATAATGGTTAGCGTTTGCTAGAAGCAAGTGCTATAAGAATACGAATTAATGTTAAACGTGCTATATGAGTAAACATTTCCTTATAGTCAATATCATACTCTTTGGTAAATCCTCTAGTAACTAGTCAAGACTTTGCATTGCTCAACTAATCCATTAGTTGGAGTCTTAATTTTGTAGACTCATTATAGCCAATACCCTGGAGGTAAGTCAACCATGTCATAAGTATTGATACTAATAAGTGCCTATAATTTTTCTGCTATTGCTTACTGCCATAAAGGCTCAAAACTTGCCTTGCAATATATGTGAGGTTCATATAAGGAGACAATAGTAGAATAAATATGAAAATGTTGAAGATGAACAGAAGGTTGACTTTATTGCTAGGACGAAGAACTAGGTGAGATATAAGAGTTTAGGTGAGAATGAAAAGATATAAAGGAATTGTTTGAAGGAGGTAATGGATCGACAGTTGGTGGAGATATGGTGGGATCAAATTTAGGATGTGTTGAACTGTTAGAACTATTATATGATCATGCAAGAGAAATGTTAGGGAATAAGGATATAGTAGGCTCAAAGAAAAATTGTCAAGAAGGTTCATTGATCTGGAATTTTGAAAGAGATGAAAACATCTTAGTGACAAGGGATCCCGACACCTATACCTTTGTGTTCTATCCAATACCCTAGGAAACAACATAATTGTGCTTACGGTTTTAGTTTGATATATTTATATGGTTAGAGGAGATCAAAACAAAAGAGGAGAACAAAATAAACATTGCCAAAGATTTTAAGTGTTTGGTAGTTAGGATATAAGCATTTATAAGGAGAGATATTACTTATAATAGGATTAGGAATATGATTGATAGTATAGACATCTATAAGAGTAACTTCTCCCTAAAAATGTGGACAAGAAGAAGAAATAAAAAGAGCTCAGATAGTATCAAGTATATGTCTATGCTTTCATTCAGCCTTACCATTATATTTGGATGTACCTAGAAAAGACCTTTAAACAACAGTTTTTGTTGATCAAGAAAATCAGTGAAATATTTTTCTTTGTATTCTATGACAGTATTAGTGCACAAAGTTTTGATTTTGCAAGGAAATTGAGTTTGAACCATATTTGCGAAGCGAGAATAAATAAGAAAATTTTCATAATTATAACGAAAGAGATAAATCCATTTGTATCTAGAGAAATCATTAACAAAGTTCACATAATATCATAAGCCTTCTATAGTTTTATAAGGAGTGTTAGCTCAAGGTTTAATATTAATGATTTTGACGATAACTATACAATATTTCAATTTTCAAATTGGATTTATTTCCTTATATAGGTAACGATATTCTTAAAAGGAAATGATATTATAGGATAAATGCTTCCTTTCTTACAAAAACCTTTTTAATAAACTTTCCTTATTAGAAATGATTAACATTCGAAAGGATCTTACTAATTCAAACAATTAGCTTCAAAAGTTTTTGACAAAACTTTTCTCCTAACATCTAAATATTGGAAGATTCCAACTAAGATGATATTGAGGATTCGTTAGACATAAAGTCAACTCAGAAGTAAAATGAAATAACGACTAGTTAAAAAAAATGTCTACTTAAGAAAAAGTCACTGCACCTGCGAACAAAACATAGATTTGCGAAATACTTCAGCAGTACCAATATTCTTGAAAGTCCTATTTATATCAAACTCCTTATGCCTTAGAAAGTGAAATTACTCTATAGAGAGAGACTGTTAAACCTTTATACATTTTTTTTTGTTGAGAGCTTATAGAGGCTTGTTAAACACTACGAATGTGGATGGTTGAAGAGCCTTGAAAACTATGTGCTTGTGAGTTTGGAGAGGCTCGTGAAAATTTATTATTTGAAGTTTTATAGTGAAATAATAAAGTTAAATACTTGGGGATTGGACGTAGGTTTCATAAAAGCTGAACTAGTATAAATCTACTGTGTCACTCTCTCTCTCTCTCTTAACTTTTAAATTTTTTCATTATAGTGTGTGTATTTAATTCACAAGAGGCTCCTTTACTTTTGGAATATGCTCCTTCTGTTTTAGTATTGCAAGAGGCTTCTTTTTTTAATAGGCTCCTTTCATTTTTTAATAGGCTCCTATTTATAGAATTTTTTGTTACAATTTAGCAAGTTCTTATCGTTTACACAAATTGATAGTAACTTACAAATTTTTAAGTCACACACAATTTACCCCCTCTTGCGTGTGTTTACTTTATAATTTGATATCAAAGCGAGGTTTCACATTTAGTGTATTTTACATCACGTGATAGATCATGACAAACAATTTAAGAAGCCTTAAAGGACAATCCGTCTCAAAGTCTCTTTATTTCAATGGAAATGACTATTCTTATTGGAAAGAGAGAATGACCATTTATCTTCAATTGGTAGATATCAAAATCTGGCAAGCTATAAAAGTTGGAGTCACACCTCCAGCTACTGACAAGGTAGAAGTGTGGAATGATGCTGATAGAAGAAACACAGCGCTGAATGCCAAAGCAAGACATTATCTGATCTGTGCACTATCTTTAGAAGAGTATGAAAAGATACCATACTGGTCTACAGGAAAGGAAATATGGGACAAACTCCAAGTTACTTTTGAAGGAAATAATGAAGTAAAGAAACATAGAATAAGTCTTTTAGTGTATCAATATGAAACTATTTGTGTCAAACAGGGAGAAACTATAGACGAATTCTTTGAACGTTTCAACAACGTCATCATAGTGTTAAAGAACTTGGGAAAGGTATATCCCAATGAAGAGCTTGTAATAAATATTCTAAGTTCACTGCCAAAAGAATGGAGACCTAATGTGACAACTCTAGAAACTACAAAGGATCTCGACACTATTTCACTCAACTGGTTAAGAGGAAACTTGATGATCCATAAAGTCGAGCTTAGGCAAGATGAAGGATCTTCATACTGAAGAGGAATGACACTAAAAGTAGCTGATGAATCAAATCCATCAAACGGTGATGAAAGCAACACTGAGTTGCAAATAGATAGAGATGAAGATTTCAATTTCATGGTCAGAAAATATTTCCGCTTCTACAGAAAGAAGCTAATGAAGAAAAGAGAAGGAAAAAAGAAAACTAGAAATAACAAATTTCCATTTAAATGAAGTAACAACAATAGTAATTCACAAAATAATCATATCATATGTTATCACTACAAGAAGCCTTGACACATAAGACCAAAATGTCCTCTTCTTCAAAAGGATAGAATAGAGAACATAAAACCCAGAAAGCAGGCTATGACTGCAGCATGGTTAGATGAGGATTTTGAAAACTTTAAAGAAGAAGAGCCTAAAGAAGTCGACAATGTTTGTTTTATAGCTGAATTAGGAGACGATAAGGTATATTTTTTTTACTCTGATATTAAATTTGATGAATTAAAAGTTGCGTATCATAAACTATATGATCAGTATAAAAAATTAACAGTGCAGTATTTCAAAAAGGTTGAGAAGTCCAAGAATAATGATGCTTCCTTAACGAATAAGATTAAATCATTAGAATATGAGAATAAGAATTTGTTGAAAATGACAACAAGCAAAATTCTCTGAAAAGAAATTCTTGGAACAAAAGGTAAGTCAGCTAGAAAATAGAATGATTGTGATAAGGTAAAACAATTAGAAGAAAAAGTTGTTGCCCTAGAACTTGAGAAAGAGAAATTGGCTAAAAAAATTATTTCTCTAGAAAAAGATCATGCAAATTTTTTTTTATGGAAGGAACAATCTTGATGCATTACTTGAGGGTGGTAAAGGTGTCTTTGATAAGGCTAGAATAGGATATAATGAAACAATAATATTAGTCCATCTATAGAATTTCTTTGTTAAATTCAGCAGTAGCCATAGTCAAAATAGTAGGAACTTGATAAATAGTAAAAATTACAGTAATTCTCATTCATCTATTTTGTGCAATTATTATGGTAGACATTGAAATATTAGTCATTCCTATAACTTTCAGAAAATGAAGAAATTATCTCAAATGTATGTTTGAAAACTAAAAGGTCAAACTACTAACCTGAAAAGACCCAAAAAATTTGGGCATCTAAAATGAGATAATTCATTATGCAGATATGCTTTAGAATAGAGATAAGAGAAAATCAATGGATAGTTGATAGTGGTTGTTCAAGACATAGGGTAGGTGAAATATCACATTTCAACTATATTGAAAGGAAAGATGGAGGCAATGTTGCCTTTGTCGACAAAAACAAGGTGAAAGTCCCTAGAATTAGTAAAATTGATAACTCTAATTTTGCTTCTATTGGTAATGTTCTTTATGTTAATGGACTGAAACATTGTTAAGTGTAAGTCAATTATATGATAAGGGTTATAGAGTCACTTTCTATGCATCCTATTGTGAAATTATTGATAATCTTAATGAAAACATTGTATTTGTTGGCCCTAGAAATCATAATATATATTGTGCTTAATTGGAAGACATGCGTTCACAAAATGTTAAATATTATTTCTACTAACCAACTGCTTGAACGTGTACATATGGATTTATTTGGTCCTACTAGGACTCAAATCTTTGGTGGTAATCACTATGGTTTTGTTATAGTAGATGATTAATCTAGATTTACATGGGTTTATTTTCTATCAAATAAGGATGATCCTTTTGAAGTCTTTGAGAAGTTTTGCAGAAAAATTCAGGTTGAAAAAGGGTACTGCATTACATTATTCGAAGCAATCATGGAGGAGAATTCAATAACAGAAAATTTGAAGATTTCTATAATTAAAATGACATAACTCATAATTTTTTATGCCCAAGAACTCCTCAGCAAAATGGAGTTGTTGAGAGAAAGAGCAAGACTCTTGTTGATATGGCCAGGACAATGTTGTGTGAAAGTAGTCTACCTTATAGTTACTAGGCAGAAGCTGTGTCTATTGTTTGTTACATACTTAACAAATGCCTTATAAGACCTATTCTCAAAAAGATCCCCAATGAGTTGTGGAAACGAAGAAAACTGAATGTTGCTTACTTTCAAGCGTTTGGCTACAAGTGATTTGTACTAAATAATGGAAAGGATAACCTTGAAAATTTTGATGCAAGATCAGATTTTCTGGGTTATAGAACTACCAACAAAGGATTCAGAGTTTAAAATAAAAGAACAAAGAGGATAAAAGAATCAATACATGTGGCATATGTGGCATATGATGAAGCACTGCCTTCGATAACAACAACTGATTCAGATAATGAAGAGCATCCTTCGGTTCCTAAAAATACACCTATAGTATCTTTGGAATCACAAAATCAAGAAAGTCTTTCTGAAGTAAGGATAGAGCAGGCTCCTTCATCTCAGCAGGAGCCTATGCAACGAAGAACACCAAGAGAATAGAGAGGTCAAAATACACATCAATACATTATAGGAGACCCTCCTGAATGTCTAAGAACCAGATCTTCCTTCAAAAACAATTATATTGCCCTAATCTCATAATTAGAACTAAAGACTATTGATGAGGCTCTTATTGATGAAAATTGGGTTTCAGCCATAAAAGACAAACTAGATCAGTTTCATAAAAACAAAGTTTGGAATCTAGTTCCTTGTTCATAAAACAAGTCAATCATTGGAACTCATTGGGTATTTCGAAACAAACTTGACGAAAATGGTAAGGTGGTAAAAGACAAAGCTAGACTTGTATCTCAAGTTTATAATCAACAGGAAGGTATTGATTTTGATCAAACATATAAGCTTGTTGCTAGATTAAAATCAATTAGAATTTTACTTGCCTTTGTATGCTATACAAAATTTAATTTATTCCAAACGGATGTTAAAGCGCATTCTTAAATGGATATAGTAACAAAGAAGTGTTTGTTAAACAACCTTTAGGTTTTGAAGATAAAAACCATCCTGATTACGTGATGAAGTTGACTAAAGCTCTGTATGGTCTAAAGCAAGTTCCTCGAGTATGGTATGAGAGGCTAAGTAACTTTTTTCTTGAGAATAATTTCGAAAGAGGAAAGGTAGATAAAACCTTATTTATTAAGAAAATAAAGAACAATTTATTCATAATGCAAATATATGTTGATGACGTAATATTTGGCATTACTAATAAATGCTTATGTGAAAAATTCTTAGCTTTAATACAGGGGGAGTTTGAAATGAGTATGATGGGAGAACTATCTTTCTTTCTTGGGTTGCAAATTAGGCAAACAGAAAAAATGAATCTTTATCAATCAAGAAAAATACACAAAGGAACTCATCAAGAAATATCATTTTGAGAATGCCAAACTGATAGGTACTCCTATGTATTCTGGAACTAAACTTGATAGGGATGAAGAAGACAAAGCTATATATGAGAAAAAGTACAGAGGAATGATTGGACCACTACTATATCTCACAAGCTCAAGATCAGATATTATGTTTAGTGTGTGTCTTTGCACATTCTTTCAATCAAAATCCAAAAGAGAGTCACCTTCAAGTAGTCAAAATGATCTTTTGTATCTTCGTGGAACTATGGACTTTGGATCATGGTATCCAAAATTTGATTTTTTTTAACATAGCTGGCTTTTTTGATGCAGATTATGTAGGTAATAAAGTTGATAAGAAATGCACAAGTGATTACTGCCAATTTTTTAAAGGATGTCTAGTTTCTTGGTTTTGTAAGAAACAACATTGCATAGCGCTTTTGACAATTGAAGCAGAATATATAGCAGCTTCCAATTGTTACACTCAAATCTTATGGATGAAATGTCAACTCCAGGATTTTTCTTTAAACTTTGATCATTTTCCTATAAATCTCTTTAAAAGTCTTGTGCATCATTCTAGGACTAAGCATATAAAAATCAAACATCTTAAAGATTATGTTTTAGAAGGAACCATTGGTCTTTTGCATGTTATAACTAAAAATCAAGTAGCTGATATCTTTACTAAGCCACACTCTGAAGATAGATTTTGTTTGTTAAGAAAAGAGCTTGGTATGTGTAGATTATTTGATATCAACTCTGTATGAAGATTTTATGTTACTTCTCCTTTCATATATTAGCAGCCTCCTTTTAATATATTTTTATGGCAAGTTTCTCTTAGTTTGGAAGGCCTGATTAATTTAGAAGGCTTCTCTTAGTTTGGAAGGCCCCTCTTAGTTTAGAAGGCCCCCTTTTAGACTAGAAGGCTCCTCTTAGTTTAATAGGGTAAAATACATGTGTCTTAAATGGGTAGTTGTTAAATAGTGTTGTTTCAGTTTTTAAAACACATGTGTTGTTCTGACAACTCTTTTTTACTTCTTTGTGCAATTCTAATATACTTCTTGATTGTTTAGTTCTTCCACTTCTTTTTGATAATGAAAAATGGGAACAATTAAGAGATGATATATTTTGATATATTTTGCATGATGTTAATCTTTCATGATGAATTGCTAACAGTTGAAATATTGTTGTTCTGAATATGTGAAATCAACCTGTGATATGCCTAAGTTATCTTTCAAACGATAAGCTCCTTATTAGAAGTTATGAGAAATGCTCCTTCTAATCATGGTTGACTTATAAAGATTATAGATATCTTTTGAAATCTTTTATTATTATTTGAATTTTGAAAATATATCTGTTATTGCTTGTCATCATCAAAAAGGGGAAGATTATTAGCTCAAGGTTTATTATTAATGATTTTGATGATAACTAAATAATATTTCAAATTTCAAATTGGATTTATTTCCTTGTATAGGTAATGATATAATTCTTAAAAGGAAATGATATCATAGGATAAATGCTTCATTTCTTGCAAAAACCTTTTTAATGAACTTACCTTGTTAGAAATGATTAACATCCAGAAGGTATTACTCATTCTAACAATTAGCTCTAGAAATTTTTGAAAAAACTTTTCTCTTAACATTTGAATATTGGAAGATTCCAGTGGAGATGATATCAAAGATTTGTTAGATTCAAAGTCAACTCAGAATTAAAATGAAGCAACGACTAGTTGAAGAAAATGTTAATTTAGGGAAAAGTTATTGCACCTACGATCAAAACACATATTTGCGAAATACTTCAGTAGCATCAATATTCTTAAAAGTCATATTCACCCCCCTCTTGCTTGTGTTTTCTTTATCAAAGAGCAAGTCCCTAAATGTCATAATGAATTAAATAAAAAGACGCTAAAGAAACAGAATCAATGTTGGTAAAATGTAAAGTATGATTTTTGTAAAGTTGGCATGAGATATAATTAATATTTCCATTTTAACTTAACATAAAGAACTGTTAGAAATTAAAGATTAAAGTCTAAGGTTGGGAATATGACCGAAACGAGAGTGCCAAATATTATATGTAACAGCACCAATAATAAGTTTGGATGGAAGGTGAAGGGAGGCAAGTTCAAACAGTCATCCAACCTTACGTCATGTCCTAAGGATCTTGCCCGTCTATGGATCCAGCCTAGTATAACCATGACTCGAAAAATATAAGTTAATACCAATTTCACATAATTGACTAACGTAAATAAGAGTTAGTGAGAGTTTAGGAACAAGAAAAGTATCACGCAAAGTTAGCATAGATGTTTGAATAGTGCCTACATTTTGGAAATTCATAGTAGAGTTATCAACTTTATAGAAAATATGTGAAATTGAAGGAGTTTTTAAGGAGTCAAATATGTAAGAGTTGGAGTTCATATAGTTACAACATGCATAATTAAGATACCATAAAGAAGAAGCACCTAGTGTTTGGCAGATAAGGAAACAACACCAAATTCTGTTTGAAGTTACTGCAAAAGAGCTTGAAGATCTTTCAAAAAGATTTTAGGAGATGTAGATGTATTTTCCATTGTACCCTATGTGGCAACAGTAGCGACAGTAGAATGTGTGAACTTAGCAGAATTATTCTGTTTGGGTTGTTTTCTACATTTAGACATATGGTGACCATTCTTTTTACAATATTTGTAAAGTTCCTTCTTCTTAGTTGTGTTCTAAAAAGCATGATAAGAGGAGGCTTGAATGGCAAGAACAACATCAATAGACGGAATAAATTTCTTCATTCAAAGGGTGTTTAACTAGGTTTTTCCATTATCAATTCTTTGATTATTGTATCAAGATTTGGTAGAGATCCTTGATGAAGAAGAGAACTACAAATGGGTTCGATCTCATCTCTTAAATAGGATCAAACTCATTTATGAGAGTCATTAAGAGATGTCAAATATGCTTTTGATCACAAAGATTGACCTAGATTGTGGCTGCTTGGGTAGTAGGCCAAGTAGGGTATCAAGTGCCAATTAATCCCAAAGTTCTTATAATTCAAATATATAACTATGGATGGTTTAACTAGGTTGTTATTTCATACGATGAAATCATCTATAAAGTTGAAATTAATTGACATCATCAAATATAAAATAACAAATTTTAAGAAAATCTTACAACTCTTTGGCAGTATCAAACCGTCAAAAATCAAGTTTGATTAACTTGGCACAGGTATTATGAAACCATGTTAGAATCTGATGATTCATACCATCCCAAAATGCTAGACATTCGACGAACATATCTTCTACTTCATTTGGCCTTTGAGTAAGTTTAGGTACTTGAAGTAAATCACGTGTTAGTATAGACTTTACGTTCAATATACAAAATGCACAAAAAGGGGGGTTGAATTGTGTATCCTTTTTCTCGAATACAATCCCCTTTTAAATTTTTTTTAAAACTCGCTTTTCTCAAAAACTATTGAGTAAGAATCATGATGTATTGTAATTCACTTCTATATATTTGTATAAAACAATAGAAATTAAAAGTCGAAAGTTAGACAGTAGAAGTCAACACAGCAATTTTATTCTGGTTCACCCCAAACTGTAAGCTACGTTCAATCCACAGAATCCTTTCTGAAATTTCACTATACTTCTAAAATATACAAGTATTCTTTTCACTGAGCCTCTTCAGGTCTCTTTCAACAAGTATTGTTTCTCACTTAGCCTCTTCAGGCTCTCAGCTTTTCTTCTCTCTTACAGAGGAATATTGCGAGCTTTGTTACAGAAGATAATAGCTCCAGAGTTTAGCACAATGAATATAGTATTTCTCAAAGTCACTAGCTTTTTTAAAATCTCTAACTTTTTCAGTTTTTGACTCCGACTCGTATTTATAGCCTTCATCTTCAACTTCTTCTTGATAACCGCTTCTTTCTTCTTGTTTCTTAATCTTTGAAGAAACATTTATTCAGTTGAGTTCTGTAACTAACTCAAACTAATTAACTATCCGATGTACTATTGGGTCTTTGTCTTAGTTTTTCTTTCGTCTTATTTTCTGATCCGCTTCGTCTTACTTTCTTGCATCTCATATTTTGCTTCGCTTCGTCTAACTTTCTTGCGTCTCATTTTCTGTTCCGCTTCGTCTCATTTTCTGCTTCACTTCGTCTTACTTTCTTGTGTCTCATTTTTTACTCCGCTTCGTCTTACTTTCTTGCGTCTCATTTTTTGCTTCGCTTTGTCTTACTTTCTTGCGTCTCATTTTTTGCTTCCGCTTCATCTTAGTTTCTTTCGTCTTACTTTCTGCTTCCACTTCGTCTTAGTTTCTTTCGTCTCACTTTTGCTTCCACTTCGTCTGAGTTTGACTTCTGCTTTCGTCTTACTTTCTCTTCATCTTCTGTCTCATTTTCTTCCGTCTTACCAAAACGGTTCATTACTTTCTAATATTATCATTATTTGATTTTCATCAAAATTATTAATTGTCAAGTTATTTTGACTTAACAATCTCCCTTTTTTATGATAACAAATAATCATAGTTTTAGAAAGATAATCAAGTATTATTCATGAGAAAATATACAATTTGAAAAAAATTGTAAACTTTACTATCTTCTATACACTTGTCTTCTTCTTCTCTTCTTCCTTTTCTCTTCTTCTCTTCTCCCCTATCTTTCTCTTTTTCATTTCTCCCCCTATTTGTCTTTTTCACTTCTCCCCCTATTTGTTATAATAAAAAAATCATGACCGAAGATGCTTCATAATTTCAGAGAACATATCCTTCATTTCAGAGCGGAGTAACTTGAAGTCTTGTCGTATGTGAGCTACTTCCTCATATAAGTTACCCGTTGAAATACACAGATCATTAACCTTGTCTTGAATTTCTCCAATTTCTTCAACTGAGGCTGCATCAACCTTGTGTTGTGCTTCTTCAAAAACAATAGTAGTACCAATTGATTATAAAGGTATGACATCAGGTTCAATGATTGTAAACACAGGAGGTTTGAAGGATAAGTTTGGTTCAGGGAGATCAAGGTCATCAGGTCTGGGTAGTCTTGGAACTTGTTTTCCAAATAGGTGTAGTACATCTCCAATTGAAGATATAGAGCTCAAAAGTCTGAAGTGCATGATTAGGTGCACTAGAGTCTCTATATTATAATTAATATGTACAACTCTGATGGTTCTGTACTGCCTTCTGTTATTCTCCCAACTACCTGAGAAGTTTCCTCAGTGGTGACACGACCACAATTACTTCCTGATGAGCTGCATAACACGCCTTATCTATGTTTTTCACTTGTCATCCCATCTGGATATATTTTCTTCTTCCCCTTTTCTTCATTGCGAACAATGTAAGGTCTTGGTTGCATGTCAAGAATAATCTTTATCAAGGTTCTTTTTGTAAGTGGATAAATAGTATACTTCTGCTTAGTCATCTGTGATGGGTATGGTTCCGATCTTTCATCCCGCAGAACACTATACAACCTTTTCTCTCTATCATTCAACAGATGTATAGAGCGACTATTCACCACAATTGGTTCAATTTGTACCTTGACTAACATTTTTAGGGTTTATCTTATGATTATAGAGCTACTACTCCTGACAGGTTCAACTTCCTCAATGATCTTCATTTTCAAATCCTCTTTTCTCATTGGTTGAGAAGGATTGACATGTACTGGACTATGTTCAACTAACCTTTTCTTTTGAATAACAGTTGGAGTGCTCTTTTTCTGACTGATTTTCTGCTTCTTATTTTCTTCAATTAGCCTAGGAGGTTGTTGTTGAGTTTGGGGTTTCTTCTTCTTAAAATCCAACTTCCTTTTTATCTTAATCTCTTTAGCCAACTTTGCTGAATCTTTCTTCAAAATTGAGACTAAAGACCTAGTTGCTTATGGTGCTTTCATTCCAGAGTCTCCACTATGAGTCAACTCTTTTCCTTTCTTCTCCTCTTGTTGACGCAGGATTCGTAGTCTAGGCGATCTTTTTGCTTGTTTGGGTTTCTCCGAAAGGAGTGCCTTGCCCTTTCTCTTTAAGGTCACTTGTGTCTCTGTCTGTTGCACCTGGCTTTTTTCTTTTTTGAAAAATTGCCTTTACTTTCATTGCATCAACTGACGATTTTTCTTCAACCTTGTTGTGGGCATTCTTCCAGTGGATTGAGATTTTGATTTTCTTGTGGGAGTTACTTTATCACTGAGACTTTGCTTGACAACATGCTCCCCCTCAATCCTTGCTATCGTCTTAGAATCTGTTTCTTCTCTCTCCAAATTCTTCAAGCCCATTCTACTAATAGTTGTAGAATTAATGGTGCTTTTGATGTTCATCTTTATCCTGTTTCCTCTCTCTAGAAGAACTCCAGAATCTCTAAAGATTCTTGTCAGCATCATTCCATATGGTATAGTAGTCGAGTCTTTCTTCAACTTTACCATGTAATGGAGGATTAGATATGGAAGATCTATGGGCTGGCGATTAAGTAGATGAAACAGGCATTGCTCATCTAACGTCGTTACTAGATTCCTCGATCCTGTTCTTAGTAGAACACAATGGAAGAGTAACGAATGTAGAACCCTAGCCTTTGGCACAAGACTTTAGGTTTTCTTCTCCTTTAGGTCATTACATCCATATAGTTGTCGATTAATATGAATCTCCTCCATACTAGCTCGAGTCATCCATCTAGTTTTATGAGCAAGCTTTACTCCAACATATGGACACTCAGTAGGCTTCTCGATTGCCTTCAATGTTACTATAACCGATAATTTGTCCACAACTAATACTAGCATATCTTCTACCACTTCTACATTCTTTCAGAAATCATATACTTCATTCAGATAAACTATCTCATTGACCTGAAAGAAGTTCTTCTATCCGGCTGCTACAATCTCCGATTCGATATCCATCTGGTCATTCTTCAAGGACTTGAAATCAAAAAGTCTTCCACTAGTCATTGATTGCTCCATTGTATTTGTAGTCAACAACGAACTAAATGCACAAAAAATATTTCTCAAAGAGGTGAAGTTAGTTTCCAGAAATTGAGAGTGTGAGTGAAGAGTGTTTGATATCCAAACAGAGTAATGAAAAGTTGTGTTGAAGTTCTTCAAAAGCCGATGTTAAGGTGTTTTAAGAATGTTATAGAGTAGGTGGTATTCTCAAGGTATTGAAAAGCTTTCCCTCCAAAACTTCCTTATGATAGAAGTTACCATCTCTAACTTACTGTTATTGTTACCTTGAACCCTTACGATTTTTTACCTTTTTTTAAGATGATCATCTGGGTTGTGACGTGTCAGACGATTGATCACTCAACATAGCCATATTCAGGTTTCGTCTGATTTCTTTGAATCTTTCTTCACTTAACGGCTTAGTGAAGATATCTGCCTATTGATAGTTTGTTTCAACAAACTGTAGACTTACGATCGTCTTCTGCACATAGTATCGTAGGAAATGGTATCTAACTTCGATATGCTTCACCCTCGAATGTTGTATTGGGTTCTTCAATAGGTTGATAGCACTTGTGTTGTCACAGATGATTAGGATTTGTTCTTCTTGTATTGAATAATCTTCTAACTAGTACTTAATTCACAACGTCTGTGAGCAACAGCTTGCGGCTGACATATACTCAGCTTATGCAGTGGATAGAGCAATTGAGTTTTGCCTCTTACTCGACCAGGAAACTAAGTTGTGGTCAAAGAAGCTACATCCTCCACTCGTACTCTTTCTATCAATTCTATCTCCGGCGTAATCAGCATCACAGTAGCCAATTAACCTGAAATCTTTACCTTTCTCATACATTAAGCAAAGATCAGTAGAACCTGATAGATATCTCAAAATTCTTTTAACAGCAATATAATGAGACTCTCTAGGATTTGCTTGAAATCTTGCACACAAACAAACACTAGATAAAATATCAAGTCTGCTTACTGTAAGGTAAAGTAAAGAACCAATAATCCCTCTATAAAGGGTTTGATCAACCTTCTTGCCAGATTCATCCTTAGATAAAAGGTTTGAAGGACGCATCGAGGTTGACATTGGTTTTACTTTTTTCATCTTATACTTAATCAACAGTTCCTTGATATATTTCTGTTGATGAATGAAAATCTTTTCTTCGGTTTGCTTAACTTGTAACCCAAGAAAGAATTTTAATTCACCCATCATGCTCATCTCAAACTCACCACCATGATCACTTCTGATACTAGTAATAAAAATCTCTTTTTTCATTCTGTAACTTTTTGGAAAGCACTTTAAAATACTTAAAAGACTCGTCCTTATGTGATAAGGATAATATCCAACAAAATATAGTGAAATCATCAACAACTACGAGACCATACTTCTTTCCGCTAAGACTCAATGTCTTAGTTGGACCAAATAAATCCATATGTAACAACTCTAGAGGTCTAGATGAAGTTACAATATTTTT
>JANKYE010187909.1:0-15347 GCA_032467995.1 Erythroxylum dillonii
GAAGTAAAAAAGAACATAGGGCTCGACTCCCTAGAGACAAACCCACCTTTGACAATAAAGCACGAAAAATCTCAATCGAACCGAGTATAAGACAAAGATAATAGAAAACAGCGAGCAAGGCAAAAAGAAATAGGAATGAGAAACGGAAACGGGTATAAAATAAAAAAGGAAGACCGACTAAGATCAAAGAAACTAGCAGACTGATTACTAAAGAGAGAAAAATAGGTGTAAATTCTGACATTCAATTTACTTGGTTCTTTCGAACTGCTCTCCCAAAACTCAGAATAGAGAGAGGCTTTGAAAAGCAAAGTATAAGAACTATATTATACTAGAAAAACAAGGTTATTAACCTTGTCAAAGCATGGGAGAATGGAAAGAAGAGGAAGAGGGGATTGGATTCTTTTGACTGCTTCAATTGAATAAGAGAACTTTCTTCCCCAGAATGCTCCGAAGGAGTAGGAATGCAGCTACTTTAGAAATATGCTTAACAGATCCAATTCCTTTGCATTTAGAGCTAAGAAAGCAGGCCAATGAGAAGGGGCCAGGAGTAATTACACCAACAGATTCGGAGGTAAGAACTTAGCCTTTAATTTAATTTCTTCGGCTAGGCTAATGTAGACCAATAAAAGGCTAGGCTGAATAGCCGACCGGGAAGAATCTCATAGTTAACTCTTTTCGGGTGGATGCCCATGGAAAGCTGTCAAAGCGAATCGATCATAACCACTACCTACCTGACCGAGAAATGAGTTGATGAACCCTCATGGGTGGTCCGGGCTCGGAGAAGGAAACAAACTGAGAGGACTAAGAGCTGGTAAAATGATAAGGCCTCAAGGCCTAGTGGCTAGTAGGACGAGGTCAAATGTCCTATACTGAGATCTCACCCTTAATCTGCTAATAGAATCGAGAGATTCTTACCCTTTAAGGTCCCCGCAGCATATGCAGCATATATAGCTGAGTATGTCACGACTTAACTTGAAAAAATGAAACTCCAGCTCTTACTGGCTTCTGTCCGCCAGAAGAAAGCCCAGATATCGTAGCCGACTAGGCATTGAATGCATAGTCTAGTAGTAGGAGTGTGTTTTTAACCTGCCTGCCTGAGAGACCCGATCTAAGAAGAAGCTTAAGATCGATCAAAAACTGGCATCTAGCTCAACGGTATCTAAAAAAGAAGCCGGCAATCCTTCCTCTTTCTTCCCACTACGCGGTAAGAGTGCAGCAAGGTAGGCTGGAATGCAATGAGTAACCCGAAGCCGAGCCGACTTAGCTACCGTTATTTCCTGCCTTTCGTCGAGTGGATCTTGTGTCACTTTCCCACTTTCCTTGTTCATATGCCTCTAACCTCAGACTCCGCTACTTTGAGTTCTTAGTCGAGACTCTTTCTTTCACTCCTGCAACTCGAGAAAGTGGAAGTGACTTCCTGTCCTAACTATGAGCTTTTTTCCTCTCACTTAGGGAATGATTGGCGTTGGCCCCCACTTCCTGACCCTATTGTAATGAGAAAAAGCTAAAGCCCACTGCCTATTGTAATGAGAAAAAGCATTCACCCCTTCATTCCCAATGAAGAGAGGGAGTAAAATCTCCTATTTGGAAGAGTTCAATCTCCGATTTCTCGCAGGTAAGAAGAGATTGATTCTTGAATTTTGCTTTCCTACGTCCACGGCTTACCTTTTTTTGCCAACTTCCTACCTCCTGAATAATCATTCTACATTACCTATCCGGCGTCTTTACCCTACCTCTCGAAAACAGCATCCGAGATACCGTTTGTGATCCATGAAATTAGTTCTCCGCTCCTACGATAGAGTGAAAAAAGGCCCAACAATTCCCCTTTGCTTATGCCAATTCTCTGATTCCCCGGTTCCCTGATCAACACCTGCTTACGGCAGAGGAATGGACTTTCTCGTCTTCCCTTGATTCTCCAAAAAACGATATGCTTAACACAGCTTTACGGGAAAAAGAGAGTGATCTGACTGCTAGCTACTGAGATCTTGCATACCTTCTTCCTTTACGCATACTCTTTATGCTGCGGGAGTAGGGCTCTAAGAGCTGGTACTCTTTCTCTTTTCTTGCCCCAGAGGTCGGCTTCAAACTTCTGTTTAGGCTCCCAATAAGGTCTGAACCCATAAAGGCTTAGAATATCACGATTCTTCTAGCTGAGATCGGGAATGAAAGATTACCGCCCGCACCTGCCATACCTGGGCTGCCTCGACAAGCTCCGTCTGTATTAAGTTTAAACCAATCAGTAGGAGGAGGGCACCATTTAATCCAACGCTCAACTCGTTGAGGAGCTAAACCCAGCGAACTGCTTGTCTTTTGAGCAAGCTGAACTTCGTCCCTATACCGAGAAATTTCCCAAATGGCTTGTTGAATAGGAAGCCTTGTGCCCTGAAAAATAGCAGTGTTTCTCCAAAGCCAGATTTTCCAAACAGCAATACCAAACAACAAAGCCCAACCTTGAGAAATAGAAGATCCCCGAATGCCTTGAATATTCGAATTCAACCATAAAACCAAATCCTTGAGTCCGTCCCGCGAAAGCCGGAAACCGCTGTTAGTAGGGTCCTATTCTTCATACATTGTTGACTAGAGAGGCTCTTTTTCCCAAGAAGGGATTCCTGGCTATTTTATTTGAGTTGACTAAAGAAGCGGCAGGCCCATAGTGCTCTCCTTTACGTGTCCCACGGGGTCTACTTGACCTGGGTCCGGAGAGCCGGTCAACCTCAGTCGCCTACGGTAGCTCAGATGGATTGGTTCCAAGAGCTCTTCTTTTCTTTTTTTAGGAGAGGAATCTTTCTTTATCTACGGTTTGACCTAGAAGTTGATTGTTACACGCCCTTGAATCCGTTTCACCAGTTTCATCCCTTGAATCAGGGAATGCAGCTACGACTGCTGCCCTTACTATTAGAGCAGCGAAAAGGGATCGTAAGTCATCTTTATTTCAGCATTAGCTCTAGAAAATGGGAGTCGGAACACAAACTATATCTCCTCCCATCTCCTCGCAATCGAGCAAATTGGCATTAGCCCATGAACCAGGGAATGCAGCCTTTACTGATTAAGCAGCAGCTACTAAATCTTGCTAAGCATTGGCCGAATCCAGAGCTTCTACGGCACATTAAGATAGGGATGTGCGTCCGGGGTTGAAAACATCATTCGCTACGCCTCTTTATTATATATATGCAATTTCATCAACCCTAGAGCTCCTGGATCCAAGGCGGAAAGCACTTGACTTGAAGAAAGAGACCAAGCAGATACAGGAGCAGTGGAAAGAAAGCAAGCAGCAGGAGCAGCAGATCCGGATACCGGGTTAGCAGGAATTCTTGGCAGAGTTCGACTTTCACTTTGGCTGCGTAAGAAAATGGCTCACTGCAGTCTTATCTGTCTTCACTACAAACTTGGACCCCAATAAGTAGTGTTTCCAGACCCTAACCTAAGGCAATGGATTACTGCCAATAGACCCTTTTCTTGTGCTGTGTATCTTGTCTCTGGGTCGCTCAGTTTACGACTCTCATATGCAACTGGGTGACCTTCCTGCAATAGGACTCCCCTAAACAAAAATCTGAGGCATCCCTTTGTACCTCAAAGGGCTTCAAACCATCCGGAAGAGCAAGTTTGTTCTGGGTCACTTATCATCGCCTGTTTCAAATCGTCGAAGGCCACTTGGCATTCTTTAGACCAGTTCCAATCTCGTCCCTTCTTCAAAAGAGCAGTCAGAGGTGTAGCCCTTCGTGAGTAGCCCTCCAAAAAGCGACGATAGTAGTTAGCTAGTCCCAGAAAGGACCTAAATTCCGTCACATTTAAGGGGGTCTTCCATTCTTGGATCGCCTTCACCTTCCCCAAATCCATCCGAATGTGGCCATGCTCAATGATATGGCCCCAGAACTTGATGCGTTGTTGGGCAAAGGCACATTTTTCTCTCTTCAAGTAGAGTTGGTTCTCGCGCAATTTGTTGAAGACCAGTCGAAGGTGTTCCACATGTTCTTCCAGAGATGAATTATAAACCAAAATGTCGTCTAGATACATCACCACGAACTTCTCGAGATATTCATGAAATACCTGATTCATCAAGGTACAAAAGGCATAAAATCAATTCAAAAGCCCCATACCGAGTAACACAGGTTGTCTTTGGTTCGTCTCCCTCAGCAATTCTAACTTGCTGATACCCCGACCTCAAATCCAGTTTAGTGACAAATTTTGCATTGCTCAGTTGATCGAATAGATCTGCAACGAGAGGAATGGGGCCAGGAATGAGTTCAATCTCGTGATCCACCCTCCTTCGTAGTGGCAAGGCAAGGACTTTTCCTGGTTACCCGGCTGCTGATTGCTTTCGGAGTAGAAAAGGAAGGGTGTCTAAGTCAAGCCCATCTAAGTCAGAGCAGAACATGATTATTCTTAAAACTTCAAAGCTTGGGCTTTCAGATTGCCTGCTTTGAACATCATTAGATCATCGGCAGATGAGTGAGGTTCACACTTAGGATGATAGGGCAAGAAGGCCTTCAGCAGCAGCTTCACCATCATATCAAAATATCCTAACCTTAAAAAAAAAGAGTTTTTGCTTTTTTCTTACCCTTTTTCATACGCGAACTCGGGAGTCGAACCCGAATCTTCTATTCCGCATTCGCCCCCGCCCTCCCTCCAATCCATTTCTTTATCCTCTATTACACTTTCCTTACTAACTCAAAACCTACTTTAACCTCCAAAAAAAAAAAAAGAATTGGTTTAAAATAGCGCTCAAAAAGTCGAGAAACTGTCATATATTTGAGTGAGAAAAGAAAGATTATTAGGGTCATGCGCTACCAATCGTTCTAATAAATCCGAGGGGCGTGTCCCACGGGGGAGCGGAATCCCCTGTTGTTGAAAGATGGGGTCCAAAAATCTATCTGAAATCTGTTCTTTAAGTGTATCGGCAACACTTTCGTCAACCTTTTCTCTATAATTGTCCAATGTCAAATTGCGCAGACGCGCTACTCTCCATATTGCTAGAATACACACTGCGGACGGAACCAAAAAATCGATTTTCTCAATGAGTTGAATTAAATAGTTAATCACTTTGTCGGGAAGATTGTTGTTCATGGTTCTATATTATGACAACTCTTGTCCCCCCACCCGAACCATTCTTAAGACCACCAAGCCCTCTCGAATGAGTTCTACTATCGAAGCTTTCAACGTACACCCGGGGACAAATCTTTCACTCACTGAGCAGTGAAAACCTGTGACTAGATCGTCCTGAAGACGGATGCGACGGGAAGAAGTGGCATTTGGAAGTGTTGCTGACTTAACATTTAGGTTTCGGCATAACAAAGCTTGCACTGTCTTTTCGCACTTAGGCGAACAGCGTGCCATTGGTAATGATTCTACTACGGTGCCACAAATTCGCAAGCTGATCCTAAGTAATCGTTGTTGTTCATTGGATTCCGGAGGAACAACTTCGTTAGGATTGGGGAATTGCTGCGATTCTTCCTGAATAGCCTTCCTTCTCCCGTCGAGAGTCACTTTGAAAGTCTTACCTAAACTCTTCCGACTGAATATGATAAAGCCTATAAAACAACGAGCTACTATCATTTCTTCATTATAGATTGAGATCTTCTTCGAACTTAATGCACAAATAGATAGAATAGCAGCAAATAACATCTTTCTAGCCTGCATATTCGTGGAACTCCATCTCATTTAGAAAGCTTATCTCTATCTTTCAGCAACTGAACGGGAAGTTGTTTAGGAAAGGACTTTGGAATCGGATGCGCTCGCCCAGCGAGAAAGGCCCTGACCCTGCCAACCGAGTCAAAATAAAAAAGAAAGAAGAGATCTTCGTATTTTGGTAATTATCTAGGAGTCATGTTTAACCTTGGATGCTATTAATAAATTCTACAGCAATAGTCCCTCGGACTCGGAAAGTAATAACGAAAATGGCTAACCCAATAGCGGATTCCGCAGCTGCCACCGTTGGAACCAATGAAGCAAATAATTGACCCATCATATCATCCGAAGAAACGGAAAATACCAAAAAGTTCAAATTCACAGCTAATAACATTGATTCAATTGGCATTGACATAATAGGAATATTTCGTCTATTAAGGAGGATTCCCCGAATACCTAAAATAGAGATGATCATAGAAAATGTGAAATATTTGATAGGATCCATTTCGGGAACGTGGAATGGTTGAGAAATTCAAATGTTAACACTTCAGTACGTCAGGAATGCTATGTCATTTATAACCCCGGCGTATTTCGGATGCTTGAAGGCCCCGCTCACCCGAAGTGATTTAGAAAGATGATTCTTTATCGATGGTGATCGGTCATGGTATCCATAGCCTGACTTCTTTTTCTTTCAATTCTAAGAAAGAGAAATCCCGAAAAATCCGTCAATAAATGACGAACCCCATTATATAGATGATAGGACAGGGCTAAGGCAGTCATCTCGACGGAGATTAGGGTGAGCTTTGATGAATAAAAGAAGAATTGGTAGAAATTTTCATAGGTGAAGCAAAGCAAACCTATTTTCAGACAAAGAAGATAAAAAAACAAAACTATAGTGGCTAGGAAAGCCCCGGAGATTCTATGGGAAATTGGAAACGTCGAAGTCAGCTGTGGCTTATAAATAGGAAGATGAGGAGATAAGGGGCGAAGGATATTTTTTCTTTTTCTATTATTAATTAGATTACGACGTCTGATTAGATCATTACATAGGACATCCGAAAGTTTATTTAAAAATTCTTTCTTTTCTTCATTCATTTTTTTTTTTTTTAGTTCTCTTTTTATATTATTTTTTCGATTTTTTACTTCTTGATTCTCTAATTGTTGATTCTCCGAAACCGGAAATTTCATTTGCTTTGCTTTCGTCTTTGACAGCTCTGCTCTCCAACAAAAATGAGTAAAGACTTGTCGGAAATCGCCGGTTGGGTTGGTCAAACCAAGAAAGGCATGGGAGTCTTTGGGCATTGCTTGAGCTAAGTCAAGCTTGGATCGAGTTAAGTAAAGACTGGTTACCTAGCAAGAAAACGGATGCGCGTTAGCGAACGGCTTTCTTAAGTTCAATCCGTTGCTTGTTCCCTAACTGCACACTTTCTATATCTATATGGATTGTGAACAGTGACAGAACAGTTGGTGTGCTTTCTTTCTTGTCAGCCGCCTCCTCTTCTCTTGTCCTTTGATGAAGAGGAACGGATCTGATGACAATGCGGATAGAAACGGAAAGACTGAAATTACACCAACCATATTTTTAAGCAATTTCTATCAATTGATTTTCGACTTCCTTGATCGAAATGTAAAAGAGGTGAACCAGGTTCGACTACTGTCAGGCTATATTTCACGGTGGATAGAATGAGGGGGACTATTGATCGAAAGATGTTGGAATGCACGGGACAGGATAAACTCCTCTGAATGGCAAGCTTGAGTTTGACCCTGTTGGTTAGCCAGTCCCACAGACAGAAAGAAACTGAGAGAAAAGTAGATTCGGGCGAGCAATTTCGAGACTATGAGCTCTTCCTATGACTACGAGCAGTAGCAGTAGTTGTGGCCAAGACACGAGCAAGAGAATAGCTATTCTTTCGCACCTTCTGAACTGGACACCTTTCTGACATCAAGGCAAACTCCAACTACCGGAAACAGCCGTTACATTAGCTCGAACATTCGAGTCAGAGATTCAAAGGACCGCCCTTCAGCTATCAGAGTCTCGCCCTCCCTTAAAGAAATTCAATTGAGTCAGTGACCCCGTCCCCTATTAGAGAGGAAGAGTTCCGTTGTGTCTATTCAACTCAAAGAACTTGACTTTCACTTCTAGTTTGATTAGCATAAAGTGCCAGCTAGGCCAGCCATTAGTTCCACTGCTTTCCAAAGAAGTGAAGTAGCGAACCCTCCCTCTGAATGAACAGAAGCGGAATGCAACTCAAACAAAGTTCTAGGATCGGATCGAGCAATGAGGTCCCACGATGAATGAAAATGAGCTGAAACGGAGCAAAAGGGAAAGCCCGCGGGAAGCAAAGTAGCAGCTCAACCAAACCACTATTCATTCAAAGGAGCGGTAGCCCCTAGACATGAGCTCAAGGCCATAGCAAGAAGCGTTCCGGCTATTAACTACGATCAGTATTTACTAGTCAGCAACGGAATCAGAGGCGCCAACCATTAGTTCCACTGCTTTCCCAAGAAGGATAGGAGATGGATCAGACTCTTCAGCGGCAAAGAATGCGATCAAAGGACCCTATTCAGACTACTAGCCGTAGCTCTGGTTGTGGCCAAGAAGCAGGCAGGGAAAGAGCTGTCCTTCTTTAAAGATTTAAAGGAATTTATTCAGGGAGATAACCTCTATTCCATGAATCAATAAAGCAAACTAAAAGTCTGGCTGTGCGAGAGGCCAATATGACTCTCTCTTTTGAACAACTGCTCAGGCAGGAACAAAAAAACCCAGCAGTTGAGTACCGAGAAGAGGCTATCCGGGCGAAGGTCTTCTTTCGACGCATTCTGAACCTGAAGACTGAATGCCCGGTATGACATCCAGTAGAAGCTCAGGGACGGATTGAACAGCTGCTGTTAGGGAAGCTAAGGATCTCTATCATTGGTTCATCAGAAGCCATCAAGCACGAAAGCAGCTGGAACGGAACAAAGAAAGAAAGTCTTAGGCGCTGAATGAAGGGCTTATCGGATTAGGGTTAAAGGATAGGGCAATAGCCCTTACAACAAGAAGAACATAGGCGTATGGGCCTACAACCCCAAACCCAAAAGAGGATTCCCGCACTCTACTTACCGACTGAACGAACTCCGGCAAAAGGAAATGTCCCTGATATCCATAAAGGTTAAGGGGATGGGACTACTACTGCAAAAGCATAAGCTCGCTCTACGACTTCGAAGGCTGGAAGAAAAAAAACGAAATCCACACCCGGAAAAAGAGTCACTCGCTTTGGACTATTATATATACGGAATTTTCCATAGGCCACGCGAAAAAGAAATCGACTTTACTCCTGACACAGGCACGGGAAAAAGAGCACCATCAACTGAAGAACGAATCGAAGGCTTCGAAGGCTACAAAGAGAAGACCGAATGCAAGACGGAGGGAGTGAGTCAAAGGATGAACCCACCTAGTATAGAAGACTCCAAGGCTTAGAACAAGAAGACATACCGGAATCCGAAGACAGGGGCATACCCATAAACGACCTCAGACCCTGACTCTACTCTCATTCTCAAGGACAAAGGCAATTCATTCGCCTAGCTACAATCCCTACCTTTTGGTTGGACCGCTAAAGGCGCTTACAAGAATGGAAGTTTCTGATTTCAGATTCAAGTAGAAAGCATATACGTCGGCTTCATACCCTCCATTTGGAGCTTAACTTGAAGCTTGAGACGCGCACACAGACGACTAGAAAGATCAGGGAAAGGGCAGGAACTGCAATCACTGAAAGAAGGGAAATGAATTTCTTCGGGGTTTCTTAAGGATAAAGGAAGAGTGTTCCAGCGGATGGAACACCTTAAAAGCGGGATGCCAGTGGGTATAGACCAGGCATGAATAGAAAGTGAAAAAGCAAGACCGGGAGCAACTTCAATAAGCAAACAAAGAGAAGGAATTGATGCGGTAGAGAACGAAAGCAAAAGACAAGACTCATAACTTAGAATAGACCGAAGGAAAATAGCAAAGTCGGAAAATATGAGTATAAGAGCGCCGTGGGCAACACTGACTATGTTGATATGGATCAATTTCCAATAATAAAAGCGCCCGATATAAACATTTATAAAAAGGATAATAAAGGACGTACCGGCCGTGGATGAAGGGAAAAATGTAGCCACAGATTCGAGACAAGGTTCTTTGATACTATCCTTATTTACTAAATAGATTATGATTTTATAGAAGGAGTCACCTCGACTTCGACTGACGGATATGCCTGCCCTACCACTCCGTGGGTTGAAAGTTCCCCACCGAACCCTATTTACGTCACTCGAAAGAGTTTGATTCTCCGCCTCAACAGAAATATTCTCAGATTCCAACCTTTTATCATAAAATTCAGATGTCGATCATCTTTCGAACGTTGTGTCAGCAGCTTCATCTTCGGCTGATGGTGTGGAAAGAACCCTTGCCCCTGTGACTTATGCCCAGTGTTCCCCTACTCTAGCTACTGGTCAAGTGACTCAGCTCCATTCCTGGCTTTCGGCTTGAAGTTCAGTGTCCTTTACTAATAAGAGAAACTCCTTTTCTCAGGTGATTCCCCGGTTGAGGCCCATTCCCACAAATCCTGATTGATCCTTCTCTTTCTCTGCCTGTCGGTCTTGCAGCCGATATTGCAGCTGTTCTCTTGTCTGATTCTTTTCCATATTCTGTGGAAAACAGGGATTCCACTCTGGAGATAGTTCAGTAAGTAGATTCCCCGATTGATAGTCGTTCAAGTCAAGCTTCTTCCCTCCTCAACCACTTGTTGTACTGCCTTTGGCGAATAATATAGGGTGAGCTCCTCAGTCAATGGGAAGAATCGAATCCCCTGATCTTTGTTTAATGGCATATCCCGGATCGAAGGAAGGACATTCAACCTGCTCCGTCTCCTTATTCCGTTTCTGTTGAGCTGGTTCCCGCCTCTCCCTATTCGTTTAGTCGATCTGGAGATGTCTCCCCCTCAGCTACTTATTTGAAGATCTGTTTGAAACTCCGAGACTGTGATGAAAGAGAAGAGGTTTATGCTAACACGCCTAGAAAGAATACTTAGCTTTCAGTGAACTTCTTTTGTATGGGTATCGGACAAAGAAAGTCGATAAAGCCTGCTTTCAGACAGAGATCCGGGATTCCCACTCATTAGTGAAGTAGATGCCTTAGTTCCACAGTGAAACTCCGAGAAGAGAGTAGAGTTGAGTTTACTTCAAGCTGGGGAAGGCATAGAACTACTATAAATAAAGAAGGGAGGGGAAGGCTTTCCTCGGATTCTGATCATGTCTAGAGAAGTTGCCTCGAGCTGAAGTTATTCCAAATCGCTTTTTAATAACTTTTGAAAACGAAGGTAGACCGCTTCGGAATCGCACTGGTTTTTTATAGCAACGATCATATCATCCGCATATCGTAGATAGCATAGGTTATCCTCTTGATTCATAAGTGTCTGAATCTTAAGTGAATAAAGTCAAGATATTCATTAGAATCGGAGAGAGGGGACACCCCTGCGGTATACCTCTTTTTGTCTGATATTTGATATTGGAGTTTGTAGGAAAGATTCTAAAAGCTTAGGATTGAGACTACGATCCCCAGTCTCGATACCTTTCCCAGGGCTCTTTTTATTGCTTCTCTTAAAAAGATAAGCAGAGAGAACAACCGCTTCGGATGAAGTCTACATAGTGCTTTGCCCCACCACTAATAGTTCCGTTCCTCAACAATAAAGCCATTTTTCATACTGAAAGAAAAGAGATTGTTCCCAGGCTGAGTGAGCCTATTCGACCTACCTACCTCATAGAAAAGGGGATTTGCCCCACTAGGATAAGACCCATTCTTTCTATGTTGTTGTTTAGGTGCGCGATTGCTATTGGTTTTGGGCTGACCCATCTGATCAAATTGTATATGAGGATGTGATCAAACTGATATCTTTCCCTCAGGCATTGGTCAGAAAGATCATAAACCATTTTTTCATTTCTCATGAGGGGTCATATATAAAGACTAATTTGAAGCACCTTCCTTCATTACAAGACTGGAAATCTAGAATATTTTACCTTACCTGGAAAACAAATGAGGAGCATTTCCTTAGGAGCGAGATGCCGCAAACGTGTTGACCTCGCCCTCTATGTTGATGTTGAAACCAGTCAGCACCAATTCCCCCCCAGGGAAGGATTAGCTCTCGCAAATTGGATCCGGGAAAGGGAATGCCGAACCAACCTCTCTATCGGGAAACCGGTAAAGCTGCCTTTCCTTCATTGCTAGATCAGAAAAATGAGTGTGGGTCAAATAACTAAACCCATTTTCCTTAGCGAACAGACAGATGAAACTTTTCAACTCGCCCCTATATTATTATATTAAATTAAAGGCAAGCAAAACAACTCTTTTTTTTACCTGTTTTTGACCAGCAAGGCAAATCGATGGTATAGCCTTTTTAACGGTGTTTTCGTGATCGCCCCCAGTAATCAAATCTGTGTCAAAAAACATGGGGCCTTTTTCGATCACTTGGATCCCATCCACATAGAATAGAAGGAAAATCTGCTTTGTCACTTCTGCCATCGGGGGAGTTGAATGCACCAAGTCACGTTGTTCTTGATGATGGGTTGAAGGCTTTACCGGCTGGGAGAGTAGCCGCCTCTTCACTCTCCTTCAGCCGATTCAGATACCGAATCCTATCTCTTGGAGAGAGGTGCAGAAGCTCTCCCTTTGACTCAGGGGGGCCTTCCACCATTTCGATGCGGACGCGGTTCCCTCGTCGTGAAAGAAGTAATGAAAGGGAAGCCCCGGGCCGCGTTCGTTGTTGCCTGTATAGCTTTCTAGAGCAGAGATCTAGCAACGCATTCTAGGCACAGATCATTTGTTTTTGATGTATCGTTAGGTTGTGCCGAGTCAAATCTGCTCCGTTTTTTTTCCGTTGCAGAAAAGAGATCCCTTCCCCCCGCTTTCAAAAATGATGAATATGAAGTCCGGGAGGCTGCAGGTACTATGGATCCTCTGACTCCCAATCGGGTTGCCTTCCCAGGTCTCGCCGGTGTTGCCTGTAGGTCGTGATGTGCCTCGAGATGGCCGTCTCCTGTCCCCCTGCCCGTGGGGAATCCGCTCCCGGGTCGTCGCTCTGCTGCGTCTGGCCCGTCCTCTAGGCACCTTTGGAAGGCAGGGAGTGTGACAACGTACACGCTTCCCTTTACTCCATAGGGCCTTCTCATCAGTTGCAGGGTTTGGTGGCCCGAAATGGACTTGGCTTCGCAAAAAGGCCTCATCTCTAGAAGCCCAGCTCACGAGGCGTCCCTCTCGCAGTAGAGTTTCCAGACCTCGCCTCGCTCGTGTGACATGCTATCTTTCCCCTCTTTATTTTCAAGTAAAGGGTGAGTCCCATGCGTCAGTTTGTGGATCGCGGTCTCACGCACTAATCCCTACAGGTGCCCGTAGTAGGCCGGCCGCTCTACCTAAACCAATCATCATATCGGTCCCTAGGCCCCATTGCTGGAAAGGCTCGGCTTCAAAACCGTACGTGGAGCTTCCGCCTCATACGGCTCCTCTAGGGCTGGAGGTTGCTTTAGATACTTGTGCGGTTAAGGTTGTTGTACAAAACCAATCTCATGTCGACGACGTAGGAAGGAGAGGGAAGAAAGGGAGAGAAGGCAAGCATACTTTATTTTATGAACCTTCCTGATTGAAACTTTCTATTTTTTTGAAGCTATGGTATAAGGGACCCGCCCTACGTATGATCGATTTTTAAAGACTGAAATCAAATGACAACTACTGGCACAGGGAGTCAGCCACGATGAAGGAAAGACCAAGAGCAATAGCTATGCTGCTATTTCAGCTGGGAAAAAGGAGAACTTTCTTGATGTTTCGAAATTACCTTAACTTAACAAACAAGGAATATTTTTTTCCCCAACGAAAAAGAAGGAAGGGGCATTTTCGGGGACTAGCCCGCTTCCCATTACTCAAGAGGGCAATTCCTCGCACATAATTAAGGGAGCCATTGAAAGGTGACTAAAACACCAGAAACGGGGACTACCCGAGCTAATGATAGAGGCAAGAACACTTTCCGGCCAAGTCCCATTAATTGATCATAACGATATCGTGGAAATGCTGCACGGACCCATATATATAGAAAGAGAAAGAGAATCACCTTGATACTAAACCAGATCGAGCCCGGGATCTTCTTGAAAATGGGAAGATCTAGAATAGGCGGCCAACCTCCTGGAGAGAGCGATGTGCATGGACCAGGTGAGTAGGGATGCAACTCCGTGGACCGCTCGGCGGGCCTGATAGGTGGTGGTATCACACCCTTCTCAAAGGAACCGTACGTGACACTCTCGTGTCATACGGCTCCGTCCCGGAATCAGGACCTCCCCTTTCCTTTGACCAACGGGTCCTCGAACCAAAGATCAGTCCAATAATACCACTCACTGGTAAATAGCGCAAGACTTCTTCGTGAATCTCCGCTATTTGAATATGGAACATCATAACAACGAATGAATGAAACGGCTATAGCTCCTATATGAACTACTGGGAAGATCATAGCGGAGAAGTCGAGACCTAACAAAATCAGTAAACCTGAAGTATCGCGAAAGACTAGGATGGGAAACAAAACGGAATGTACCTTTTAGCACGTGCAACCATCAACCCAGAGACCATTTGAGCTGCCGATCGGAATACGGCAAAGAAAAGAATTCTAAAAACTCTTTTAGTCATCCTCTCGGTAATACTGTTCAAAGAACAGATCTATTAGACTTTTCGCTTTTTGATAATTCTTTAGGAATTTTGCCAGATCCATTATTTCACTATCTGTCTTCGTGTCGATGTCGAGAATAGAAATAGCCAAATTTTCTGCAAAATATTGAGGATCCTCCTCTAACGCATAAGGATATTTCTCGGAAATCGCTTGGGAAGTACAGTGTTTTTTTATATGTCGGGTCAGTTCGGACACGAGTTTCCTCTTCCCCTGATGTGGGTCGAGATGAGAGGATCCCGGATGGCCTTCCTGATGTGGGTCGAGATGAGAGGATCCCGGATGGCCTTCCTGATGTGCCTCTTGCGAGGACCCGGAAGGATAGTGATTCGAGTCTGGGCGATCCCCATCCCCCTCGCTTTGCGCACCCGGAATGAGCCCCAAACCGGAATTTTCTGGTGGCTCGGGAGGGTGGACCCCATTCATGTCTGCCCCACCACCCCAATTCGGAAGGAATTGGGCCACTGCGCGGGACAGATCATCCATAAACAAATTAAATAAGTCGGGCAACAAATGAAAGAGTGCGAACGAGGCCTTTGCAAAAATAAGACCGAAAACCAGAAACACGTGCAGTTGTAACCACATCGGCATCCTTCGAACCAGGAAAAGCTCGCTAAAGAAAAGAAAGCGACTAGCTAAATTCAATTCCAATACTGAAACAAACTTTACAAACAAAAAAAATGGATAAATACGACGGTACATTTTCTTCTCTTCTCTTATCAAAACCTCCTTCTTCTATTGATCAAAAAACTTCCAGCGGAGAAATCAATTCAATAGATTGACTTCGAAAGATATGGGCTTCTTTGGGCGTAAAAGTTGTTTAAATAAGATAAGAAATTCCGCAAAGTAGACACTTTGTGTGTCATTACAGATGAGATCTAAATAGATTTGGTTTAGTCCCAAACTCTTTTCGAGAATAGTTTGGTCTATCCCAACAAAAATGAGTAAAGACTTGTTGGAAATCGCCGGTTGGGGTTACCAACCAAGAAAGACATGGGATTGTTGGGC
>JANKYE010190730.1:0-15293 GCA_032467995.1 Erythroxylum dillonii
AAATAGTTCAATTTAAATTTAAGAGTTAATAGTATTTAATCGATGCAAATGTAATATTATTTTTATCTGAATTTTAAATAAAGGATTTTATTTTATTGAAAAGTAAATTTAAAAATTAAATAGTTTTTAAAAAAATCTTTTATTCTATTAAAAAAACACATCGTACGGAAACTCCGAGAGAACTCATATTTAAATGCACCTAATCATCCACCACCAACTACGGCTACTGTATCTTTCATCTCCTATCGACAAGTCCCTTTGTCATCAAAATGGCTGGTTGGTTCTCGTTCTCTTTACTTCTCAATCGAAACAATCCATGAATCTTTCAAAGTTTTTGACTTTCTCTTTTTTTGTTCCCGCTGTTGAAAGATTTCATTTCAATGAATTGAATCCGTGAAAATGGTTTCTTTTCTGTTCGGTGGACTGCCAGTGATTGTTCAACTAGTTCCCTGCTTTTTCTTCTCCGATGCCTAATTTGGTTATAGGCAAATAGTGAAAGAAGATTACTTTTTGCCAAGTTTAATCAAGTAGATGCTTAAGTGTTGATGTATGTGATGATTGTAAAATGGTTTGGAGCTAATAGATAGTTGGAATTGTCATGATGCAGCAATGTCAGGAAAGATTGCCCAAAATGTTATTGTAGCACAGAATAGGCAGTTGGGGTCCCAATACCGAAGGGAATCTCACCGTCCTGTCCCTTTTATGTCCAATTTGCTTCCTATTCATGGAGGGAAGCTGGCATGGACTTGCTTATTTTCCATGAAACTACCCTCCTTGCCAATTTACCAGAGTGGTTTTGTTAACCGACGCACTACAATTAACTGCAATGGTCTGTACTAGAATCTTCATTCTTTTCCAGGTTGATATCAAGTGTCAAAATTGACCATTTTTTAGCTGCTAACCAATTACCTTCTTCAATTTCCATATTATGCTTAATATATGTTTGCCTTTCTTCTTTTCTTTTTTCGGTTAACGCCTTTCTATGAGGTTAAGGATAGACTTTGCTTGCAGAGTGGCACCGCCTTATACTTTTTAACACGTAGTTTGATGGAGAAAGTTGGATAGTTTCTCTTTTCCCGATTGTTTCTTATGTAATTAATCTGTGCCTCTCTGTTCCAGCTGCTTCATCTGCAACTGCAGTGCCGAATCTTGAAAAAGTTGATTTTCTAAAGCTTCAAAATGGCAGGTGAGGAAGGATCACAGTCTAAAAGTATTTTCTTATCACAGTAAACTTCTGTGTTTTTGATATTACTGTATAGCAAATTAAGCTTTTGTGCGTTATTCTTGTTTCAATTTGCCGTAAGAAGTTCTTGTATTGAGAGAAAGAGAGAGAGGTAAAGATTTCTTTTTTATCATTTTGCTTATACTCACTCAAAAGACAGTATAGGGTGTATGCTGTTTTTAGATCATAAATAAGGCAGGATTTGCTGGTTTGTGAGGGAATCAATATATTTCTAACAGATACTTGAATTGGAGTTTGCATTCCATTGATCTACCTCATATCTCAGTGATATTCGAGGTGTGGCTATTGCCGGTGTCGAGGGAGAGCCGGTTAGCCTCACTGAACCAGTTACAGAAGCAATAGGAGCTGCCTTTGCTGCATGGCTGTTGGAAAAGAAAAAAGCTGATGCTTCTCGGCCCTTGAGAATTTCTATCGGACATGATTCCCGTATATCTGCGTCTGTATTGCTGGTTTGTATCCCTTATCCTGCTGTATAGTATCTCTAGTAGTATCTTTTAAACAGATGGTTCCAACTACGACAATCACATTTTGGTAGTAGGTCTGTTCTTTTCTATTTTGTCAGTTTTTGTTTGGGGTGGGGTGTTGGAATTGACGTTCTGTAATCTGTTACTTCAAGTGTAGCCATGAAGCTAATTTGAAAATCTCTAAGCTTATGTAGTTTGTCTTCTAGTAGCTTATACACTTCAGCTATTCCTCGCAGAAATTCATCCATACAATAGTATATTGCATAACTAAAAGGTTGTCCCTCTTTAACTTCCAGGATGCAGTTTCTCAGGGTGTTGCTGGTGCAGGCCTAGATGTAATTCAGTTTGGGTAGGTTAATAATTTCCTCTTGCTTTAATTCTCTACCAATTTTTATAAGAATCTTGATGTACGAGGTCTTTTAAGTTGGCCGAATTTACTGTAGCTAGTTGTGTATGAATGTGGTAGTTGACATAATGTCTATTTTGAAACTTGAAATTACTGATGAAGAAGAAACTCATAGCTAGATTTTTCTTCTCCAAGCTTTTGAGACTTTGCAGAAGGCCTCTTACCTAGGATTTTTGATATAAAGATATTGTAGACATAAACTGATCCAACATTTGATTTACTGACCTGATCTTTTAACTATCTAAGTGAAGCTTCAAGTGATCCTTCATAGTGATTTTTTTGTCGTCCTGTTTGTGTATTATCTTATTGTCTGTAGATTGGCCTCTACCCCAGCAATGTTTAATAGCACACTCACTGAAGATGAAACAGTGTTATGCCCTGCTGATGGGGCTATAATGATAACAGGTAGGTGTGATTCATATTTCTGTTACATGCCAAAATTCAAATTTCTGGATTAATTTAAGGTGTTTCTTAGATCATGTTAATTGATTCTTTTTTATTGAGAGCTATTGTTAATTTGCTTATATATTGTGTCTGGTATTGTTGTGCAAATAGCTAGTCATCTTCCTTACAACAGGAATGGTTTCAAATTCTTCACAAATGGTGGAGGGCTTGGGAAGCCTGACATTAAAGACATTTTGGAGCGTGCCGCAGATATATACAGTAAGTTTACAGATGAAGGTTTAACAAACTCAAATAGGCGAACATCTGCGTCTGTGAAGAGAGTTGATTACATGACTCTGTATGCATCCGATCTTGTGAAAGCAGTACGCAAAGCTGCAGGAAATATAGGTAATTACTCCATTAAATTTTGCATCAATAGCAGTTTTCTCATGCTGTTGGTTTCAATAGGAAGAAACTGAGAATTTTGTTGCTTTTTTTTGGTTTTGAGATGGTAGCTTTAATTCTGATGATAAACATATTTTGTTTATTTCTATTGTCATATTCTTAGAGAAACCACTGGAGGGGTTCCACATAGTTGTTGATGCAGGAAATGGAGCAGGAGGATTTTTTGCTGTAAGTTCTGTTGGCAATTACATAATGAGATTATTTTGGTCTCCTTTTTCGATATGACAGTATGTTGACGCTTATTCATAATGTTGCCAGTATTATCATGCTTGTCTATCGATACCTCGTTGTTTTTTGATTAACACATACATGTATTTTTATATATCAATTTTATAACTGAGTTAGTTCATCCTGGAGCGAATTAACTTTTGAATTTTTATATTTGCGGCAAATCTGAACGAAAAAGAAATAGACTGTCTTTGTCTGCGAAAGATGAATGAAGATGGTTTTAAAAGTTCACAAATTCATCCCTATTTGTCATGTTAGATTTGTGGGAAAAAGTGCCTCTTATGGAAAATGTGCATGAATGCAAAAGGCTGTTTTGCGGAGAGTGCCCATCGATGTTGATCCGTGTCATTCCATCTGATATTACTTTTGTTTTTGTGGCAGGCAAAAGTTCTTGAGCCTCTTGGGGCTAATACTTCTGGGAGCCAGTTCTTAGAACCAGATGGTAATGGTGGAATTGGAAGAATTTTTGTGACTGTTCTATGTATTCGCGTAAGTTACTAAAATCTTATTCTGGAAACAGGTCTTTTTCCCAACCACATCCCTAACCCAGAGGATAAGGCAGCAATGGAGGCTATCACTCAGGCAGTCCTTGACAACAAGGCTGATTTGGGAATTATCTTTGATACTGATGTTGACAGGTTCTCCTCATTATTACTGTCTATTTCAGTCTCTATAAGAAATTAGTTTATACTTTTCTCTTAATTCATAGTTTTTTCTATGTAGATCTGCTGCTGTGGATGCCACCGGTCGTGAGTTGAACCGAAATCGTCTGATTGCATTAATGTCTGCCATTGTTCTGGAGGAAGTAAGAAAATTGTATTTTTACTGTGTTCAAGTTAAATTCTTTCTTAATTATGTTTTACCAATTTTTTGTCCTGTACTCCATTAGCATCCAGGAACAACTATTGTCACAGACAGTGTGACTTCTGATGGACTGACTCCTTTCATTGAAAAACAACTCGGTATGTGAAATTGTGAACTTTTTCATTGCCTGTTCTGTATATGTGAATGCATTTGTGACCTCCAATCTCTTTCAGGGGGAAAGCACCATCGCTTTAAGAGAGGCTATAAAAATGTCATTGATGAAGCTATTCGTTTGGTAATATAACATTTAACGCCCAATAACTTTGTCTTTGTTCTGTTGCATGTTGATATTTCTTGTTTTAGACTCTCTCTCTTCTCTCTCTTTCTCTCTCTGGATTTTCGATTAACAAAAATGCATGCTTACAGAACTCCATCGGTGAGGAGTCACATCTGGCTATTGAAACCAGTGGTCATGGTGCTCTCAAAGAAAATCATTGGCTTGATGATGGCGCTTATCTCATGGTCCTTGCGCTTCAAACATATATGTTCAAACTTCTTGTTCCATTTTAGTTCATTACTTGAATTATCCCTCACATTTCCGTTTCATCACTTCAGGTCAAACTTCTTAACAAACTTGCTTCAGCGAGAACTTCAGGAATTGGTGGTGGTAGCAAAGTTCTGACAGATCTCGTAGAAGGTCTGCAGGAACCAGCAGTGGCTGTGGAGTTGAGACTAAAAATCGATCAAAATCACCCAGATCTAAAAGGAGGGTATGATTTCCACATGGTTGATTGTGTGAATTTCTTTCAGCAGCTGTACATTTATTTATCAATATACATCCAGGTCTTTCCGGGAATATGGAGAGGCAGTGCTGAAACACTTGGAGAACTTTGTAACCTTATACCCGAAACTTCAGAAAGCTCCTGTGAACTATGAAGGGGTAAGGTCTAAATGGATCCTTCTACTCTTGGAGAGCTGCTTGCTTGAGATTTATTAATTATATGAAGAGTAACTTTGCTGTAAATATTTATATAATATTCTAACTAATTTGTTACCTGGTATTTACAAGCCATCCATATTATTCTTAGTCTCCTTTCATTGAGTAGGTCCGAGTTTCTGGTCATGGTGGGTGGTTCCTTCTTAGGCTTTCACTTCATGATCCTGTCCTTCCCCTTAACATCGAGGTATTGAAGTAGTTTCAGTTTTCTGCTCGGGGAGCTCTCTGTACGGAGTTTACTTTTAGCTAACCACAATGTCACTTTAGGCACCCAGCAATGAAGATGCTGTGACACTTGGACTTACTGTGGCTTCTGCTGTCAAGGAGTTTCATGCTTTGGATACATCTGCCTTGGATAAATTTGTGCAACTATCATAAGTGATATTGCTCTGAGCAGCTAGATGTCGGTTTCATGCCAGTGTTGGTAACTTTTCGGGGAGGCTAACCTGCAATGTAATATTGAATAATTTGAGAGTTTCAAGAGTTCTGTCCTGTTAAACCCAGTTTTTCTGGCAGTTCTACAATCTTCTGATAATTTTGTAAGATATACCGAATTTTACTGGTTCAAACCATACGCAATAAGCACCATAAAAGTGCAGAACATCTCAGTGGTAAACGTGTTATCTTTGCTAAGGAATAATGTACTGCAATTTTGATAAGGTGCTGTGCAGTTTCTATGAACTGCTACACTTGCCTGATCTTCCAAGTAGCTACGCTCCTTTATAAACTTCCATGTTTTCGTGTTTTATCAACGGGGTTATGGTTGATTGATTGTGAATGATCTTTCGTATGCCATGCGTCCGTAAAACAGGTTGTCAGAAACTCTCATCCGATCAACTAATAGCAGAATGATACTAAGGGGACTGATGAAATATCAGAAACTAAGTTTTGCGAGAGCATAACAACTGCTCAACCAGGATAGAATCTTGATTTGTCCTACTTTGATCTTTGACTTCCAATTTTCTTTACAAGTACTCCCACTTCCTAGGCTTCTAAAAATTCAAGCAGTGTTAAAGAAGCTTCATCATGAAATTGAAGTTGGTATCTGGGGAGGTTCTGGGCTGAGGCCACTTAGCTCCTTCAGGGACTTTGATACATTTGAAACCCTGACCTGCGTAGAGCTTGGTGGCTCCATGATCATTCTTATCACAGTGCAAAGCTATTGCACGGCAGCCCCAACTCCTTGCTTCGGCCTCCGCCTTCGCAACAAGTCTTGTAGCGATCCCCTTCCGACGAAACCTTTTCCGAACAGCGACATTGGATATGTATGCGATTTCAGTCCTGTGGTATAAACATTGAGGTTGCAAAGAGTTCAGTAACTGAAAATCAACAAACAGATACAAATGAACATCACGATTCAATCCAAAATGATCCAAGGTTAGACTAGTTGTGCATGGAAAATCTTATTAGGTTACTGCAATTGATTTAACAAGCTCAGCTAGGTTACCTCATCCATCCTCATCTCTAAACTTGCTCCACCAGCCACAATCATCAAGCAAATAACTTGAACAGTTATCTTAACAAAAAATGCAGAACATGATCTTTCTGTCATAAAAAGAAACAATCTCCAAAACTTTTGCAGATTCCCAACGATTGAACATCCACAGAATTTGAATCTCATTTGAACTAACAGAAAAGTTGAGCAACTCACCTTTTCTGAAGAAGTGGTCCTTTTCGTGGAAGAAAATCAGCTAATGTATCTACAGTCAATATCCCAGCAACAAACCCTCGATTAAAACTCAACTTTCCATCAAAACCTCCATTTTTTAGATCTTCACTTCCCAAGAAGAAAGCTTGATCATGGAAGCCACCAACTATTGCAACGAGACAAGTTCTCCTGCATCCAACTGGCACAGAAAATCCTGACACCATCCCCACCATTCTATTAATCCTGAGCAAAACATCAAAAGGGAAGGAATATCCAGGGAAGAAGACGCTGCAGTGAGTCTCAGCAACTTCCCAGCAATCCTCTAACCTTGCTTCCCTCACAACAATCTCTGGAGAAACAGTAGGGAACAATTCATGAAACACTTGACCTGCTCTGCATATTCCTATGAACCACCAACATAAACAGAAAGATGAGAGAGATGAGATTGAACTAACAATATAAACAGACGCCCTTTATCAGGAAACAAACAAGTGAAAGGCCACCTGAATTGGGTTGAACCCTAGAAGGACAGAAGAAGGAATAAGGTTGATGATGATGATCATGAAGATGACAGTTGCTGGTGGCGGTTGGGAATACTGATAATCCCAACGTTAATAACGACCGCATGTTGGAGATGATTGCGTCCTCGAAACTTGGATTTTCGAGAATCAATGAAGACCAAAGGATTCGGAATGTGGGTCTGATCAACTTTTAACGTCTAAGATTCATGAATTCTAACATCACCAATGTCGTTTGTCTTTGTTTCACTCACTTCCTTACTACTAACTAGTGCTCTCAGATATTTCTGTTTCACCGTCAGGGCCGCAACCCAAAATTTTAAAATTAAAAAAAAATATATTTTAATTTGCCGTAATACCTATGAATCCAGTTTTTATTTAATTATTTTGTGAAGATTTTTTTAGTCCATTTCCTTCATTTATATTTACGTTCTCACAAGATATCTTCCAAATATTCGGATGCTAATTCAACCATCTTACTAATGTTATTGGCCATTATAACCAAATTAATGAATTTGATAGTTAATATGATATTAACGTTATGAACAAGCACTTAGGAGTTATTAAGAGGAAACTCACCGAGTCCAAGAAAGTACCTTGGCATATTTTTTTGTCAAAAGAAACGCCAAAACATCTGTTACACTTCCCAACCTAAGGATTTAAGAAATTAAGACACAGAAAATACAACTCCTGCGGATCCGAATTTCATTCACCAAAGCATTAAAAAATCAGATAAACAGTACTCATATATTTAAAATGTCGATCGATCAGTTGATCAATCGATCATCACGTCAATCTCAAGAATTATAATGTTAAGGTTGAGATTAGATGCATATCTAAGTCTCCTTCTCACAGCTATAGCCTCAATTATCAGTGCCAGAACCAGAAATGAAGACAGGAAGATTTAGCAAACAACAGTAAAACCACTGTTGCCTCAGCCAATCCTAACTCAACAGCTCCGTTCTTGCTTGGAAAAAAGATTTTTCACTGAACCCAAGAGATATGATCTGGTCTCTTAACTTTCATACTACATCCAGCATTTTTATTTGTGTGTCCAAGAATTCAAACAAATACAACTTCTTCATTATTCTCCAATTAAACAAGTTTATTACATCATCAATAAAATGTCAGAAAATAAGAATGTAATAGATAAAAGCAAAGTGTAACAAGTCTAATGATCACCTAGCTGATTAAAAATTGTACACCAATCTGTTCAGCTTTTATTATATCTATCTCAATCTTCTTCTATAACTTATTCAGTGTACACCAATGGTAAAATACGTTAATCTACGCTAGAGATTAATGTTACTTCATTCTGGACGTGTAAAGATATTTCAAAATTTTAGTTACCTAGAAGTGAACAGGAAGACTGTTCAAAAAGGATAGCATGAGGGGAGACGTTGACTTCCCAAATAAGGAGCACCATGCAGGAAGCTTTCCAAGGATTCTCTTAACTTTTGGTGTTATTCGGTCAACGTCTGTTCTTAGCTTCAAGAGAGGGCGCTGATTGTTCGACTCCGTAACTATGTCACGATCAGACTGAATTGGTTTTTTCACCCAGTGAAGAGTCAGCTCAAATTTCCTCGGAGCACCTTGCCCTCCTGAAAACTGAATAATATGCCATCCATCTACACTGCTCTTGTTGCCCACTGAAATTAGTTCCTCCGAGTTTCCTGCAATTCAGGTTTATGGGTTCTTCATAAACAGTTCAGATTTGATAATTAATGAACTTAAACATATTACGGTTCTCAAGTATTAGACGTTATGCTGTGTGATTGGGACTGAGAAGTACATTTCCCCTAGTAGTCGCAGATTTCAAAACAAATAATACTTTTCAACCTTTCATTCAGAGAACAATCAGGATTAAGATTAGGTAGCACTCAGAAGCATTATAATATCTAATAGACAAGAAAAGAAATACTTAAAGGATACCTTTCAAAATGAAGTCCTCTATTTCCTCAGTATTGATTGCAAGAGCCCACCGTACAGAAAATTTGGTATCAAGAGAAACCTGTGTAATTCTTTCAACGTCCTTGGTGTCATGATCAACATGCAATGAAGGAACATCTGACTTCTCCCATGCACCGTTGGTGTCATCAGAAGCCCAGCAACCATATTTAACAGTGAAAGTAACAAAATCAACAGCCTTGTCTGTACCACATATTAGTCCTTCATTGATGTGCTCAATCTCCTTTGTCAACTTTCCAGGAGTCACAGAAAATACAGATATATATGAACTAGGATCATGGTTTTGGCCATAAGTTCCTGTTGTATCAACAACTTGCACAACCTGAGAAGTAAAAGTATTTGTCATTTATAAAAAATTGCATACACCAATTAATTTGGATACTGAATTGTGTAACCCTAGTTAATCCTCTAAGCAATTCACTCTCCCCATCCAGCTGCAAGAAAGCAACAGTCCACAAGCTCTGACAGCCTTTGGAATCAAACTAACAGCTTACCAATCTGTATACTCACACAACCCCTCCCCTAAAAAAAAAAAAAAAAGCGCACACATAGACACAAGCACTGGAAATCACAGCAATAAAACCAAAATTCTCAATCTTCATATGGTATGATTCATCCTATGAAGGCATGTGCTATGCTTGTAATAAAAGGGGGAAGTTCAGTCAAATACCAAACATAACTTTTGCAAGTTGTCAAGGACAGAAGCAATTTATATAACGATGCTAAATGCAAAAATAATCTAGTTTGAATAGGTTCTCTGTCGGTCACATTTTGTAGCTTTAAATCAAGTATATCTATTAAGTTTACTAAGATTAGAGCCCTGACTAACTCGATAAGGGTTCTATATCCACGGACCAGGCGAAACGAAGAGGCTCTCTCTAACAACCAAATTACTTACACGTACCACAGAATTCAGTTCATAGAAATATTAAACAATCAAATGCCCAAATTCAAGGAAAATTAGATTTTTAAATGAAAGGCAAAGAAAAAAGCTATCCATAACTCATCAGTACCGACCAGGGAATAATTTAGAGGATATAACGCCAAAGAAAACAATAAAGATAAAATGGATACTAACATTCACAGCTCTGGCAGAGTCTTCTGTAAATGGTGGAACAATGCCCGACAAAACAGAGATGAGTGAAAGGCCAAAGAGGAGACTTGTTGCGATGACAACAGCCCTTTTTGCGCCTTGACATGAAAAACAAACAGTTAAATGAGGTAACATGCAATCGCTACAGAGTTGATTAACTTTGTTAGCTACAAAGCCATGTCATGGTAATGCATTGACAAACTAACTACTTTGAAAAGATCATTATGTTCCATACGATGTGACGCTACCTAAAGAAAAATAAAATTCTAAATCGACGTTAAAATATCACATGCAATGCCATAAAAATATCAGATAAAATGACAACCTGAAAGATGAACATAAGCAAGGATGTAAACCAGTGTCAAGCACACAGTGGCAGCAATGAAAATGGAAATTAGCATGTTGCCCATCCATTCTGGAGTGCCACCAGGGTTCCTGCAAACAAATGGAAAGATAATCAAAATTTAAATTATAGAGATATTAAAGGTTTATAAATGCTAAAAACAAAGCTATAAAAGCAATTTGGTTGATATAATACTGAATACCTGTCATAGCGCACCACAATTGCAACTATTGTATCAGCCAAACGAATAACGTTGCCAGCAGAAACCAGAATTGGTAAAAACAAGCCTATTGACAGGGTTGCAAGTTTGAGTGGCTTTGGCAATCGTGCTGGGGTCAGAGTTGCTTCAAGCAAGCCATCTAGATATCACAAAATAAAAATGGGTTAAAAGAACCATTGTGAGAATGCCTGACATCCACATATATTGGCTAAGTCTGTCCTCCAAACAATAATAGCAAGTACAAGACATACAAGAATTTTCTGACTTCATCTTCAGGTAAAGTAAGCTTACATGCAAATGCTGGTGGAGCTAGCCAAACAAGCGCCACATAAGATGAGCCAACTTTGTAATAGTTTCCAGCAATCAAAAGAATGAACCATTGAAGCAAACCCGCCTTAAACAGCCATCTTTCAGCCTCTAACTTCACCAAATTAGCTTGGATAGAAAATGATAGCTGCTTCCTTCTGGAGTATACTTTTGACAAATATCTTTGCAAAATAAGAAAACCCAGATGTTGACCAATAATTGCCCCCAAAAGTGCAGGTGCAGCAAATAAGCCAATCACCAACCATGGGTTTGCAACATAGGGCACAGCTGACGAAGATATTTGCGGTAGAAAAAAGGCGACAAGAACAGACAAACCTATTGAGCATAACCACATAAGGACTGCACTCAGACATGACAAACCCAATGAAATGATAGCCGGATAACCGCCCATAAACAATGATGTTGCCCATAATAAAGTTGATTGCAGTATCACTGAATTATGAAGCATGCTCGCAAACTGCTGTTTATATACAACCATATATGTACCCTACATTCAAGCAAGAAGTACGTTAACACACCAACAAACTTCAGTTAACAGAAGAAGGTGACTGGCCATCTGGCGCAAAGTGAATGAATAGATATAAACCTCAGTAATCAAAACACTACCAAAATGTCAAAAAAAACAGCATTGTCAGGATCACGATTTTCCTTTCCTTTCAATTTCTTTGCCTGGAGAAGATGAGAAGATGAAGCAGTCTGAAGCAGAAAAGCAAGCATATTTTCTCCAAGATGCTGAAGTGACCCAGATTTCAGGAGCTCTATTTTATCATTCTGCATGGCAGTTGTTCAAATTTTAGACTATAAATAAAATAATTTAATTGAAACATCTAGTTTATTTCATTGGCTGTTATTTTTCATAACTATACACAATGAAGCAAACAAAACGCTCTCAATTACATAGACGTAAAAGGGCATGCTGTAGTTTATTAAGTAAAATGATGACACCAAAAATAAGACATATGAAGCATTGAAATGGCATCCAACTTCACTTTTCTATTTTAAAGGTAACAAGTTATCCTCCCTTACACTAGACTGAAAATAGAAGCTACCTAAGCAGATATATGTAGCTTTCCTTCAAAAAATATATATAAAAAAAAAAACTAGAAATAAACAAGAAAGACCTTTGTGTGATATACAGCAGAGCTGTCTGTGTACGCAAAGTCAAGTCCGGAAAGACCAGCGACCTCATTGTATATTTGGAAATCTGTGGCAGATTTTATCACTCCAGAAGAAAAGAGATCCTGTGGAAGAAAAGTCACTTGAATATATTAGTTGATAGAGAGAAACCCAAACACTACACACATGAAATCAAGAACTATGAACCTGTGAAATAACTTGGCCAGACGGGTACTTTGCTGCTGAGGCAAAATTTTCAATAGCCCACGGATCAGGACCAGCCTGTTCGATTAACACTATTAATCAAGATGGAGGAAACAGTTCATGGTGATAATAAGGAGCATCAAATAATCACATTGGACTTTGAAATGCAAGCGAGAAAATTAGAAATTTTAATAATTACACATCTCAAAGAATGCAGATTTAGAATCCATCACTGATATGATCATAAACCAATTGCTATAGAGAATGTTGATGATCCTCAGCACCGATCAAATGCACAAGGAATTATCTTCCTAGAACCAAAAAGGACATTAATCATAATTAACAGAAAATTAGTTGATTTCAGAACAATTATCACGAGTTACAGTCAGGAAAAATTTTTATGTACCCACTATCACAATGAACCAGATAAAGGAACAAAAGGATGCAGACATTGATAGAAGTCTTTATATTTTATGATAATTATGACTTTCTACACTTTCTGCTTTTATGTGGCTAGCTTAATCAAGCAAGAACCTGTGAATTATGAAACCAAGGCTATGATAACTATCCTTGGGTTCTCCATATATTAGCAAGTTCTTAATATTTATCAAACTGTGTTACTGAAGCACGTGGTTCCCCATTATTGATTCAGAAACTACCCACAACTATAAATAATTGATCCAGAACATCTATACCTGAAAAATACCAGCTTTTCCTCCAACACCCATGGCCTCCAAATCTATTGCTGTACGAATAGTTTTCCTCCAAGGATGCTGTAACAGAGGATTATCGTTTAATACAACTGAAAGCCACATACTAACCTACTATGATCTATAGACTGCCAAAATCCAAATTAGAATAACAACTTGTTGGCAAAATGAGGCAGAGAAATCATAATGATGTGGAGGTATATGCCAATTTTATCAAGACTCCGTGCAGAAGACACCGCATTTCCAGAAAACCTTTCACAAAAAGCATTTTAAGCAACTGAATCTACAATGTGATGAAGAAATTGAGGTCGTGTAGGGAAGAAGGTGCTGAGAATTGCTAATTCACAAATGAAGCATCTAACCTGAGTTATAAAGCTATGGGCACCATTTAGACCCTCTTCCTCCCCAGTATTAAATAAAAATATGACAGCATTCTTAAATCCATGGGCCCACTGAGAAACCCCTCGAGCAAGTTCCAGCATTACGGCTACACACGAACTGCAATCTCCAGCACCTCCCCTAGAAAGACCAAACATACATTTCAGATTCAGGAGCCAGTAAAATATTCGATATCATAAAACATTTACACCCATAAACATATATCATCTGATAGAAACGTCCAAATCGAGAGACATAAAAACAAAAAATAAAGGAGAGAGAAAAAGAAAGCATACGTTGAGAAAACAGTATCAATGTGAGAAGAGACGAGGATAGCATTATCTTCAGCTTCAGATGCATATTTTGGCAAGATTCTCAAAACGACGTGATTAAGATCAGAATAGACAAGCGTTTTCCCTGTAAACAGACCACTGACCAGACGATTGGCCCCTGACTTCACATGAAAATAATCCAACTCCACATCGACTTCCCAATGTGCCGTTTCCTTAATTTTTTCTGCTACTGCCAATACATACTATGATCGAGAAAATAAAAGAAAAAACAACATATTCACAAATCAATTCACTAATTCACAATTGTTACGCTAGTCACTTCTAAAGAAATCAACATTAAACCCAAAATATGCGATACAACAAATTGAATTGGTCGCTACCTGAACCGCAAGCTCAAGAGCGTTGGAGCCAACGGGATGAGGACCGAACTCCGTCAAGGCTTTGACGTGCTTCATCGCTTCCACCTCCGAAAATCCTCGTTTTCCAGCCTGCTCGGCCGTGAGCGGCTGTGGCAAGTTCTGGTACTGGTAGTTATAGACCGCCCAAGAAGAGTAGATCATCAAGCCGAAGAACAAGAGCCACGTGGGTCCTGATCGTCGAGCAGTTATTGGTCCCATACTGCTCCGTTTGTTCTCTTCAGCCGCATCGCTTCGTTCTCGATCACTCTCCAGCGGCCCCCGTTTAGCCGACGAAGTGGCCTCCTGCCTTCTCCCCATTAAGAAGGCGGGAAATCTCAACAAACCGTTCGAATGGGATCAGAAGAGACGAGAAAGACGGTTACAACGAGAGCGCGACGCAAACCAATCTCCGTTAGCCGCAGTACAGAGAATTACGACTCGTAGAATCTGAAGGCACAGTACAGAGGGTTGACTTTGGCTAAAAATCACGTCATTTTCTTGAATAGATGAAAAATAAATGAAAAAGTTAGTAGCACGATGTCGTTTTGTTAGATCTTAAATTCTATTTAAATTCAGGTATGAGATGAAACGAGCCCAGCCCAAAATCATCTTGACTTTATCCAGAAAAATAATATCATTTTACGTGAATAAAGAAAAAAAGTAAATGAGTTGAGCCCAGCCCAACTAGGCCTGACGCTGACCAGCCTAAGTTCGACCTAACAGGATCATAGAAAGGCCTGAGCCCGACAAGACTAAGGTGAATCCTATCGGTTAGGTTCGATTAATTATTTTAAAAATAATTTAAAATGATATAATTTTTAATACAATGATGACGCTTTGTCGCATCTAAAGATAAGAGTGGATTTTTAACCTGATTAATATATGCACTATCCGACTCGAAAAATAGATTTTAAATGGATGTTTAAAAATGAATGTGGTGGATATGGGTCTAATGATAACCCGAACCGATGAATACTCATATCCTACATGTTTTTTATTAACTTTATTTTTCTATTTTTCTTGAATATTTATGGTTAAATATAATAAAATATTAATATTTTCTAAAAAAAATAACTTTAAAATCTT
>JANKYE010191639.1:0-15278 GCA_032467995.1 Erythroxylum dillonii
CTCTTGTGATCATCAATACATGTTCCATATCACCTTAATCTAGAATTGAGAAATGGTTACCTTAATCGATCTCGCAATCTTAGCTCTGAAATTATGGCTTAAACTTTTATGTCACACCATGTGTGACTTCTCATTCATCAGGTCCTTCATACCTTGTTTAGCATGATACGAAGAATTATATATCTAATTCGAGATAAGATACATCCTATACAAACCATATGAAAAGAAAGTTGTACCTTTATGTTTTGCATTAAACAACAATTCTACAATAGAAGTATTAAATGCAAAACGTTAACCTGCAGTGTCCTTAATTGATCAAAAGATCACATATAAAATGTGTCGTGTAAACCTTATGAACCGTACTGTAAAGTTCGGTACATATACCCCTAATAGGTATTACTTCCACCTCTTTATTGCTGTGAACCATCAGTTCCTTACTACCCTTATTTGGCTTTATCCTGAATATGAATTACTGCATTGTAGGACCACCTTGATTAGATGTTCCACTAAATAGTCACCTGTACTTAATGCGACTATCGCAAATTAGATTCATAATTGATAAACCAAAGAATAACCTGATGATCTTAGTCTTCCCTTTAAACCTCATACTACTGGTTTCTTTATGTCCTAAGGACCTTTTACCAGAACTAGTTTGACCAGCTCAGCATATGGAGAAGATTTGAAGTTCTACCTTTGAACTTAATGGACTTCATCTTTGTCTTCCCTTAAGTTGCTTCGAGGATTGTAGGAGTAACAACTTAAGTTTCTCCACCTTAGCAACCCAATGGAATATCAGTGTTGAAGTCTCAATATCTTCACCTACTGTGAAAATAAACTATTCTTGATAAGTACTCCATTGCTCCCCTTTTCCTTTGTATACGTTATGGAGAACAATACTTTCAATAAGGAACTTGTCTCAACACCAGATGAGACATTATACCTCTGGGAGACTTTATCAAGAAACTCCTTTGCTATATCTGTGTTCGGAAGTCCACTTTGCAGATGGTTAGGTATGGATTTTTAATGGTCGTCAGATGTAATCTATTATACCGATCTTAGGCTTAATAGGTTGCTTTATGAGCTGTCGAGCTCATGGATGTAATTGGAGATGGCTTACTCGTCCATATGGCCATTTCAACCCTATCTCCATAACCTTCAAAGCATCCTCCATCCCATTCTCTGTTTAATTCCTTATATTGAAACAACAAAGGTTTCAATAGAGGCATTGATTTAGTTGATTGGAAAAGTGACTTTGAGATAATAAACTTTAAGTAACCACTAATTTAGGACAACAACGATACTAAAGCCATTAATAGTATCTTTCCTGAAAATCCGATCACACATATTATTAAACACCTTTGGGTTGAATACATAATACATGCAATTAGACTTCCACACATAAAAGCGATCGAAGCACAAACCATTAACTCTCATAACACTACCATCTTTGGGTGAATAGAGCATTTGAGCAACAACCATCCTCCATCTAATGCCTTTATGCACATCTCAAAATTTTATATAAGGCCAACACCTTTGGGCAGAATAACCAAACATAAAATCATAGACATCCCCAACATGCAAACAAAACAATTCAAATACTGACTTGAAAGATCACTTTGGTGACTACATTCTTATCAGCATCTAAAAAGTCCACAAGCACAAGGGATACATATTTATGTCATCCTCACATCCTTTATGGGTATACCGTATGTGACAATGTAACCTCAAGAAATGCAAAACTCCGAATGCACAATCTCATTGTCACATACACGTGCTGAAGACATTCTCCGAAAACTTCATTTGAGACCTTCCTAAAACAAAAATCTCAATAGAGTGACGATCATGCGTCATCGGATACCGAACTGACCTCTTGAGACACGACACCCTCATGTATCTCCCTTATGGCAAGTTCGCTGCACAAAAATTCACTCAAAAATGGCTTCAGAATGTCTCAATTTCTATTTCCGATTGATTATCATACAATCCCGAACACTGAAAATGAGACCCGAGATACGAGACCGTCATACATCTCCCTCATACGTAGTTTGAATCATGAAAATTCAATCGAAATCTGATTTAGAATACCTTAATTCCTATTTTGGAGTTAAACCTTAATTTATTACTAATGTAATAAATCCAGAAAAATAGAAAAGGTTACTTTATAAATTTTTCGAACCTAGACACTGACCCAAAACACCTTGAGACACCTTACGAGAAATCTGGAATTTTTGAGTTTTTCTTTTGGAACTATAGATGACGTCAGCAGTTGACGTCAGCGGGCCGGCATCCATGCACGTCGCACAAGCGGCGCGTGCGAGTCAAGCGTCGTCCACGCGCAAACGTGTGCACACTGTGCGGCACGTGCAATGCACGCGCTGCCACGTGTCCCACATTCGCGAGGTCACGTGTCCGCCGCGTGGACGGCCTGCATGGGCGTGTGCACCACACGCGCTCATCGTTCCACACAGGTCCTATCGGCACATGCACACGCTGCGCCCAACGGCTAGAGCCGTATGGCGCGCTAGGATTGGTGCGTGCTACGCACGCGCCTTCTGTGCAGACGCTCACTGCCCGCTACAGTGACATCGGGCGCGTGCATCCGGCATCCTGAGACTCCATTTTTCGCTCTATTCGGCCTGTTTTTTACCTGTTTTTTGTAGCTAGGCTCATGTATACTACTTTTACGCATTTATATATATAAAAAACTGAAAAATGAATCAAAATCAATGGAAAACCAAATGAGATGAAAAACCTAAAAACCTCCGTTTCCAGCAATCCGATCACGTGACTGCTCTGATAGCACATGTTAGTACGTAGAGGGAACCTTATTACGTACCCCAGATTTACGTGAAAGGATCAGAAATGAAGGTAATGCAAAATACCTAAATTTTAGTTCCATCTCTGATTCCGATGCTGATTCCAAGCTCCAAACGTCTTCAAATCTCCCAAGTCCTTTAGCGGAAAGTGCTCACTCACTGACTCACGGGCAAGGCCTTTATACAGTTTCCTTAAATCTCGAGCTTCTTTAACGGGTCAGGAACGTTATGCTCGAGAACGGCTTCTTATGAGTAACTAGAGGAGACCTTACCTTTATATAGCTTCCATATCGGGCTTCCCTATCACAAGGCCGATATGAACCCGATCTATACTAATCGGGACCCATTTTCCATCCAAACTTTGACCCATTAATCTAGATCATTTATTGGGCCACTTAATATCTTTATCTGGATAAAATGACGTAGCTTAACTGGTAATTTATTTTAAAACCAAAATTGCAATCAATGTTAGTCCAACTTTATGAGACATTAACAAAATTGCCCCTAAGGACAAAAATGTCTAACAAAAACTATATAGAAAAGCAAAAAAGAGGTCAGGTTTAGTTTGGATTCTTCTTATGTGTACCTCAACTACATTATTTTCTTTGCCAGTTTAGCTACAATCACTTTTCGCCTTGATTTTAAAATACACTCAACGTTCTATCAGTTAAAAGAACCATGTATAGTGCCATACTGGCAATACTCAATAGGGCTTTATGTCACAGTCTACGAGCACCAAACAATGCCATAAGATCATGCAACTAAGTAGAAATAAGCAAATCCAAATAGCTAAATTTTTGTAACCTAGAAAAATGGGGAGGACATACGTGCTTGGTATTGATATTATTGACTATCACTGTTACTTTTGTAGATTGTAGTACTAGCATAGCATGCATTTCCATAGAGATATGTTACAATTTCCTTTCAGTGAGTTCACTACAACTTATAATATGAAATAAATAGGCACTTTATTTTTTTATCGTTACGTCTTTGAAAACTGAGATCAAAGTTCTCTTATTTCACTTATCTTTGGTAGCTTCAGTAACTTGGTAACGCTTGATGGGATCTAATTCTCTAGCACGGTGCCTCGTTCAATAGATTTTCTTTCTGGTCCATATGGACTACATGTCCATAGTAATAACCTCTTGGAGTTTGTTGCCCTTCTTCTCGAATGGTTATAGCCGAGCAGAGACATTTTCATTTTCATTAACGCAGGCAAATGATCTAGAAAGATGATTGCTCCTGTTAATTTGTTTCAACTGACTTAAATCTCAGGCTAGTGTTTGTTTTCTCATAACTTTCTTAGGTGAGAAATAGATAGAAAAAATTGTTTCGTCCCATATTAGATAACTGCAGCACTAGGTTAGAGGTCTAATTTTCATTTTTCAATACTGAGCTCAATTTCCTAGTGTTAATTTATATCCTTATAATCAATCAGTTAGTTGTAATTTTATGTATGACATTATTATTTTAATTAATAAAGGCATTCTTTATCTTTATGTATTATATTAATTACTTTTGACGTTTTAATATTAAAGGTAAAATCTCTAAAATAATTACCATGCAATTGAAATTATGATGAGATCATAATTATAAGATTCAATTTACATTTATACATTATTCCCAAATTATTCCTAGTTGTAATTTTATCAAGACAGGATATTGATAAAATGGTGAAACTACTATATGTTATGTTTCTTTCTTAAGAAGAAAATTACTAATCTTATAAATTAAAGTATGAAGATACTTAATCAAACGTGTGGGCGCTTATTAGAGACCAAGTTATGTCTATGAATTTCCTCATTATATAATTGATCATTAGACTTGAGATTACCAAAGTATCTCATGTGAGAATTACTGTGTTTTGATACTATTCATGACCTGTCCTATTTAGGGAAACTCATTCAGTAGTACTTAGATATATTATCAACGATATGGAGATAGTTAAATAAGCCAACAAATGATTTGTCACTCTATAACAATTATATAGAATGTTCGAATGTTCTTTCATTAATTGTGATTTAAGGAAATCTCTGGCAAGAATAAATTGACATTTGAAAAATTATTTTCAAATATAAATTATAAATCAATTAATAATTAGCAAGAATGAATATATTTGTGGCACCCTAATAGCCCCTAGGAGGATATTGCGAGCGCCACGCAAAATAGAACAAACAAACCACAAAACTTCACAGAAGCATAGCATTCAAAAATAAATATTTCTAAAACATGCGAAACATTTCACACATGCATTTCCAGAATCTTAATAAAGATACATTACATATCATAATTTCATAAACCAATTTGAATTAAGGTTATTACAAACCTTCAAACAAAAATCCAAAGTCATATACAAGCCCAAAACAAACTCAAAATACATTTTAAGTAACACAAAACTCAGACCCTTTTGGCCATTGTGCTTGACTTGTCCCAATCCTTAAGTCCTTCTCTCTGAACCTACACGGGGCAAATCTACCATGCTAAGCATATAGCTTAGTGAGTAATAACTAATCTATACATAAACTGACAAATCATCACACCGAATCATGTAACAACATCAACATACATTCGTAGATTTCTTTAACAGTAAGTCAGGTAGAAAGCATTTCAGAATAGAGTTTTATAAATAACAGAACTGCATAACACAAGAGGGTATAAACCCTTCAGAATCACAACATAATTTAGTTTATCACAAAATCAAACAGATATTAGAGTACAAAATTAGATGGCTACTAAATCCATTTATAGAAGCAGGTAACGGGACTTATACAGAAGAGACCGAAGTCTCGACAACGAAGTGTCAATAACAAAAGACACCGAAGGTTTACAAAAGCAGCTGCAGACCCTTCTAGGCATGCCTATTTACCATCAAGTAGGACTTAAAAGAATCAAAACAGAAATGTCTAAAATTCAATTCACATATTTACAGCTTTGCAAATCATTTAATGATCCAAATCAATAGCAACAAAACAGTCAAAGCAAAACTATCAAAATTTGCTTACTGAATTACTAACACAATTGATCAACTAAATTACTTACAAAAGTTACCATCTAAATTAATTACAAAATCTCCCTATAGCTTTATTGCCTCGAAGTCCCGGCAATATCTAGAATCAATAGCTCTAAGGGTTCCTCTAAAACATTCAATACAAACATATATTACTATTGTGCACAATTATGAATTCAATTATACACATTCTTGTATACTGAACATGCATAATGCATGTTCATGTCAAAAATCTGGATTTCTTATCCTTAATCTTGTTACATCATCAATCATGTGAAACCATACTCAATTTCCTCAATCCAAATTTATTTCACATTCAACTTTCGGGTCCACTTTGCTCAATTATTCTCATCAGGGGGGTGAGGTACTTAGGTAATACTTCCTTCTAGAAAGTTTTCCCTCTTTTTCTTAGGTTTCCAATGATACCAAGTTCATCCAATTTGGTTTAGTTTGATGAAAGTTATACTCAAAAGATTTAAAATGTTCTTAAGCTTCAACATAATTCTTATCTCAACTTCCAATCAGATTCTGAAATTCTTAGAGGTAGAATTAGAATTTAATCTCTTCTGACAATTTGTATCCTTATATCTCTTGTTTAATCTATATTAAAAATCATTCCATTCGGATTACTGAAAAGAAAATTATGCCTAAAATACTAAAGCATGTTCAGTATAGAGAAAAGTTCGCCGCGACGAACTTCTTCAAAGTGGAATTCTCGCAAAACTTTCACAAGTTCGCCGCAGCAAAACCTATAGTTGGCCACGGTGAACTTTACCCGAAAGGAATCCTAGCCAAATCCTTCAAGTTGGCCATGGCGAACTTTCACAGAAATCAAATCTTTCAAGTTGGACTTTCTCTCTCTACTGCATTTTCATTTTTACTACATTTGTTCCAATATTCAATTCCAAACACTCTTACTACTATCTTCACACACTCACAACCTCAAATCCTCACCTAAGTCATTCGGTGAATTCATTCACCGAGACTACATTGCATAAACTTCTTATTGCATGTATATAGTTCCAACATAAAACGTCATCCAACTCAAAGAGTTAGAATATCACTTGCTTGATTTTTCTTCAAATTCTGCGACAGTGAAGGTAAAGAACAGGGTTCGGTGGAAGGCTAAAGAAGTAGATCCAACGAGAAACAAATTCTTAGCTGGACTGAATTATTTTATTTACTAAGGTTAACACTAACTTAAAAATCAACAACAATAATCGGTGATGAAGGTTCAGTGATTTTCAAAGAGTACTCCATAATCCGAAGAATAACAAGGCTTCATTGATTTTTCCCCTGTAACACACATACTCACGTGTGTTGTTACCACGTGCATTGCTACTAATTTGACACATGGCTCATTGCATGTGAGCCATTTGTCATGCACATAGAAGTACTACATGTCAAAACACCATTTGTCTAGTTTTTTTTAATTTCCCAAAATTACCAGAAAATTCCTAAAATTCCCAAAATTTTTTGAAATATTACTAATAATTTCCAAATAAATTTCCATCACTAATAAACCAATTACACCCGGAATGTCATGAATGCATTCACAATTCATTTGTATGAGTTTAAAAATGCCTATGCATAAATAAGCAAAAACTCAATTATGCAAAGCATACTATGCATTGAAATTCCTTAATATTCTGACCCCTAATATGGGGTGTTACAATTATTCCCTTCTTAACAAATTTCATCCTTGAATTTTACCTGATCCGAATAATTGCAGATACTGAGCTTTCATGATTTCTTCCGATTCCCATGTTGTTTCCTCAAGTCCACGATGTTGTCAGAGTACTTTTACCAAAGGCACTGACTTATTCCTGAGCTATATAACTTCTCTAGCTAATATCGAAACTAGCCCTTCTTCATAAGACCCATCTAGTTACACTTGAATTTCTTGCATAGGAATCTCGTGTGAAGCATCAGACCGATATCTTCTTAGCATCGAAACATGAAACACATCATGTAGCCTAGCCAATTCTTCAGGCAAAGCCAACTGATAAGCTACTGGTCCAATTCTTATCCTTCTTTCCAAACCGAAGTATGTTTTCCCATGATGACATTTTCAAGAACACTTTATCACCTACCTGATACTCAATATCTCTCCTTTTTAGGTTAGCGTAAGACTTCTGCCTATCACTGGCAGCTTTCAACCTTTGTTAAATAATTTGAATCTTTTCTTTAGTATCTTTCACAATTTCTGCCCCGATCATCTTGTTTTGACTTAACTTAGTCCAACATACTGGAGTTCTACACTTCCTACCATACAACGCTTTATAAGGCGCTATGCCAATGCTCGTCTAATAAATGTTATTGTAAGCAGACTCCATCAAAGTTAGATAATTATCCCAACTCTCGGAAAATTCCAACACACAACCCCACAACATATGTTCTAATATCTGTATAACTCATGCAAATTGTTCATCTGTCTGGGGATGGAAAGCAGTACTAAACTTAACCTAAGTATCCAATGCTTTATGTAGACTTTTCTAGAATCTCGAAGTAAATCGAAGATCACTACCAAAAATAATCGACAATGGTACTCCATGCAGTCTTACTATCTCATTCACATACAAATCTGTAAGCCTATCCAAAGAATAGTCAGGACGAACAGGTAAAAATAAGCAGATTTGGTAAACTTATCTACAATTACCCATACCGCATCATGCTTCCTTTGTGTGAGAGGAAGTCCAGTGACAAAGTCCATGGTAATATTGTTCCATTTCCATTGAGGAATAGGAATAGGATGTAACAAACCAGATGGAACCTGGTGCTCAGCCTTAACATGCTGGCATGTCGGACATTTTGCTACATAATCCACAGCATCCCGTTTCATACATGACCACCAGTAATACTGCTTCAAATCCTGATACATCTTGTTCCTACCCAGATGCATAGTAAATACTGTATTGTGAGCCTCAAACAACAACTTCTTCTTCAATTCGTCATTAGCTGGCAAACACAACTGATCCTTATAATACAATTCATCATCTCCTTGCATAGAAAAATCATATTGTTTACCTTCCTAAGTAGCCAAGATAAGTTGTTGTAACTTATCATCAGCTCTCTGAGCATCATACATTTATTGCCTCAACTTAGGCCTTGCTTTCAACTAAGCTATTAAAACTCCATCAAATTCAAGTTCCCATTCACCTCGCTTCATTGGTAATGCTGAAATTGTCTTCCGACTTAAGACATTTGCCACAAAATTCGCCTTGCCCGGATGACAATCCACAATACAAAGATAGTCCTTAAACAGTTCCAACCAATGTCATTGTCTTAGATTGAGTTCTTTCTGGGTAAGCAGATACTTCAAACTCTTATGATTTGTGAAAATTTTACACCTTTTACCGTACAAGTAGTGCCGCCAAATTTTTAAGGCAAACACTACCGCTGCAAGCTCCAGATTTTGTGTAGGGTAGTTTTGTTCATAAGTCTTTAGTTGCCTAGAGGCATAAGCAACTACCTTTCCTTCCTGCATCAAAACACAACCCAAACCAGTTCCAGATGCATCACTAAACAAAGCATACTCCTTACTAGAAATAGTTTGGACTAATATAAGAGTTATAGTAAGCATACTTTTCAGCTGATCAAAGCTACTCTGACATCTATCAGACCATTCGTACTTCATTCATTTTCATAACAGTTTAGTTAAAGGAAATGCTATCACTGAAAACCCTTAACAAACCGTTGATAATAACCAGCCAGACCCAGAAAACTTCTCTCTTCTATCATATTCTGTGGTGGCTTTCAATTAACAATCGTCTCTATCTTACTAAGATCAACTCTAATTCTTCATAAGAGACACCATGCAACAAAAATGATATCTCCTGAAGCCAGAAATCTCACTTAACTTAGCATACAACTATCTTTCCTACAAGGTCTATAATACAATTCGGAGATGTTCAGTATGGTCTTATTCATTCTTAAAATAGACCAAAATATCATCAATAAACATCACAACAAACTAGTCCAAATAAGGCCTGAACACTCTATTCATTAGATCCATAAATGCTGCTGGAGCATTAGTTAACCACGAATGGCAGTACTAGAAATTCATAATGTCCATAACAGGTCCTAAATGCAGTCTTCAGTGCATCCACATCTTTTACTCGAAGCTGATAATACCTTAATCTCAGATCTATCTTCAAAAATACTCCTGCAACTTTCAACTGATCAAATAGATCGTCAATCCTTGGCAACGGATATTTATTCTTCACTGTGACTCTATTTAACTGCCTATAATCGATGCACATCCATAATGTGTCATCCTTCTTCTTAACAAATAACACCGGTGCTCCCCACAGTAACACACTAGGTCTAACAAACCCTTTATCCAGAAGCTCTTGTAACTACACCTTTAACTCCTTCAACTCAGTAGGAGTCATTTTGTACGGTGCTCTAGATATAGGAGTAGTACCAGGCATGACTTCAGTAGATAACTCTACTTCCCTTTCAAGAGGGAGTCCAGGTAATTCCTCAGGAACTACATCTGAAAATTCATTCACTACAGGAATGTTAAGTAGTTTACCACCCTCTTTCTTGGAATCAAGCACAAAAGCTAGATATGCTTCACAACCCTTCCTGAGAAGCTTTTGAGCTTGCATAGTAGATGCCACATTAGTTAAGGAGCTAGTGCGTACGCCATGTAATATTATTTCAGACTGATCAGATCTCCTAAGCATAATTGTCTTAGCCTTACAGTCAATTGCTGTCTGATGCTTAGATAACCAATCCATACCCAGAATCAGATCAAATTCATGGAAATGCAATCTGATTAGATCTGCTATATAATCATTTCCTTGAATCATAATTGGACAATTCCTATACACATGATTAACTAACATACTACTACCCAGAGGATTGGTTACCTGAATATCATTTCTAACTGATCTATAAGCATCTCCTTATAAAACACTTCTCCAACACAGATATACGAATGTTAAGATCCAGGATCAATTAATGCATACATTTTAGAATCAAAGAGAGAAACTATACCAACAATAACATTTGGTGCATCCTGATCCTTACACACTTTCAGTATAAAAGCTCGAGCCGAAGTAGTAGGCACACCTGGTCGATTTATAGTTTATGAGTGGGAACTCGGATTAGGTCTGTTTTGATTATATCTTCCTCAACCTCTTCCTCATCCTCTATTCCCAACAGATGCGGGGATCTCCCTACTGGCTTGTGATGTTTGAGCCTGTCCGAGAGGGCAACTAGTTATCAAATGCTCAGTACTGCCACAACGGAAACATGCTCCCGTAGCCCTCCTGCAAACACCACAATGATGTACAGAACAATCAAGGCACTCCGGGGGTTCAGAACCTCAGCCTCCAAACCACCCCCTACCAGAAACAAGCAAAGAGGGGAAGTTTTGTCACCTTCCCCGAGTCACAGATCTCTGAGTATTTTTTGATGTAGAAGTAGTACCTTCCTGATTTCGTTTCCCCAAGGACTAGCCTCCTCTAGTAAAGCCCCTTCTCTTACTCCTTTCTGTTCTGATTGTCTCTTGTCTTTCAATTTTCATAGCAGCTTGCACTAACTGATGGTAATTCACCTGTTGCAAAAGTGTAAATGTTGTTATATGCTTCTTGATGGAGTCATGCAACCCATCCTCAAACTGATGACACCGAAACTCCTCAGTAAGTATTGATTCGGGAGCATACCTACTGAGTCGGTTGAATTCCCAATCGTACTTAGGAACTGAAAAATTCCTCTGCTTCAGACTTACAAATTGCCTCCTCTTATCCTTTTTGTAAGCCTCCGTAATATATTTTGCTTGGAATTCTTAGGAAATGAAATCCCAAGTTAGAGGCACCAGTAGCTGAGGACTCCTTAGAACAGACTTCCACCATTCATAGGCTGCTCCCTGCAGAAGTGAGACAGCACAGTGAACCATCTACTCTGTTATATAATTAAACTCATCCAATACCCTCTTCACCTTCTCAATCCAGAATTTCGCTCTTTCTGATTCCTCCAAAGATGTCCCAGTAAATTCCTCCGCTCCATACTTCCACAGCTGATCAATTGGAGCCTCGGTGCTTTCATCCGATGCAGCAATGTTATCATATCCTGGGACAGCTTAATCAAAGCCTCTTCTTAAGCTGGAGGAGGAGATGGCATTCCATCTTCACCTCGATTAACCCAGAGGGTTCATATATAACTGCACGAGTTTGCTCCAACTTTATTGCTCTCTGCAACTTCGTCAACAGTATCATGAGATCCTTTCATCGTTAATTCTATAGACAAAACATAGGACACCGCATTAGGCCAAAACACAACTTGTACACTCAATAGAAGCAATAGTTAAGCGCTGGTTAAACCAGAATCGCCTAAACCGTGCTCTGATACCAAAAAGATGTGACGCCCTAATACCCCCTAGGAGGATATTGCAAGCGCCATGCAAAACAGAACAAACAAACCAGAAAACTTCACGGAAGCATAGCATTACAAAAAAACATTTCCAAAACATACGAAACATTTCACACATGCAGTTCCAGAATCTCAACAAAGATACAATACATATCATAATTTCAGAAACTAACCTGAATTAAGGTTATTAAAACCTTCAAACAAAAATCCAAAGTTATATACAAGCCCAAAACAAACTCAAAATACATTTTGAGTAACACAAAACTCAGACTCCTTTAGCCATTGCAGTTGACTTGTTCCAGTTTTTAAATCCTTCTCTCTGAACCTACACGGGGCAAAGCCACCATGCTAAGCATATAACTTAGTGAGTAATAACTATTCTATACATAAAATAACAAATCATCACATCGAATCATGTAACAACATCAACATGCATTTAAAGATTTCTTTAACAGTAAGTTAGGCAGAAAGCATTTCAGAACGGAGTTTTATAAATAACATAATTGGATAACATAATAGGGTATAAACCCTTCATAATCATAATATAATTTAGTTTATGACAAAATCAAATAGTTATTATATTACAAAATCAGATGACTGCTAAATCCATTTACAGAAGCGGGTAACGAGACTTATACAGAAGAGACCGAAGTCTCGACACTGAAGTGTCACAGAAGAGACCGAAGTTTCGACACCGAAGTGTCAATAACAGAAGACACCGAAGTGTCACAGAAGCAGCTGCAGACCCTTCTAGGCATGCCTATTTACCTATAACTAGGGCTTAACAGAATCAAAACAGAAATGTCTGAAATTCAATTCACATATTTACAGCTTTGCAAATCATTCAAGCATATCACATTTTTACAGCTTTGCAAATCATTTAATGGTCCAAATCAATAGTAACAAAACAGTCAAAGCAAAACTATCAAAATTTGCTTATTGAATTACTAACACAATTGACTAACTAAATTACTTATAAAAGTTACCGTCTAAATTGCTTATAAAAGCACCCTGTAGCTTTATTGCCTCGAAGTCCCGACAATATCTAGAATCGGTCGCTCTAAAGGTTCCTCTAAAACATTCAATATAAGCATATATTACTATTGTGCACAATTATAAATTCAATTATATACATTAATGTATAATGAATATGTATGATACATGTTCATGTCAAAAATCATGGGTTGTTATCCTTAATCTTGTTACATCATCAATCATATGAAACCATACTCAATTTCCTCAACCTAGATTTATTTCACATTCAACTTTCGGGTCCACTTTGCTTAATTATTCTCATCAGGAGGGTAAGGTACTTTGGTAATACTTCCTTCTAGAAAGTTTTCCCTCTTTGTCTTAGGTTTCAAATGATACCAAGTTCATCTAATTTGGTTTATTATACTAAAAGTTATACTCAAAAGATTTTACACTATTCTTAAGCTTCAGTAGAATTCTTATCTCAACATCCAATCAGATTCTGAAATTCTTAGAGGCAGAATTACAATTTAATCTCTTCAGAAAATTTGTATCCTTATGTCTCTATTTTAATCCAAATAAAAAATCACTCCATTTGGATAACTACAGAGAAGGTTATGCCTAAAATACCAAAGCATGTTCAGTGTAGAGAAAAGTTCGGCAAACTCCTCCAGAGAGGAATTCTCGCGAAACCCTCACAAGTTCGCCGCAACGAACTTTACCCGAAAAGAATCCTATCCAAATCCTTGAAGTTAGCCACAATGAACCAAGGAGAGTAGGTCGCAGAGAAATTTCACAGAAATGAAATATTTCAAGTTGGACTTTCTCTCTCTACTACATTTTCATTCTTACTACATTTGTTCCATTTCCTACAATTTCTTTTCAGATTAACCAATATCCAGTAAACTCATATTCAATTCCAGATACTATTACTACTATCTTCACACACTCACAACCTCAAATCCTTACCTAAGTCATTCGGTAAATTCATTCACCGAGACTACACTGCATAAACTGCTCATTGCATGTATATAGTTCCAACATAAAACGTTATCCAACTCGTGCATGAATTCATTTCCAACACTAACATATTGTTGGACCCCATTTAACTTGCGAAAACCTAAAACCTTGTGCTTGAAACCTTGAAGCTCATATGCTGTCATTCCACAATGGTGGTGAGCGCACACTAATCAAACATCAAACTCATAAGTTGAACTCTTCATAGAAATTGTAAATTTAAGTCTCTAATTTACTTTGAAGAAAGAATCGCCTCAAACGGAGTTCTATAACTCAAGATATGCTTAAAAAGCCTAAGTGTGCACATACTCCAATTAGGCTCTTCAACCAGACCTTTTACTTGTTCTAGTGCAAACTCTCTCAATATAACTCCAATTGGTACAACTTTTTATGAGGATAAAGATAAATGTCTTAGGAATCTAGTGGTCCAAGAATCACTGCAATTGGAGGTCTGGGGGAGTTATGCTCAAAAGAATATACCTTGCTTAAAACCCAAATCAATTTGAACCTCGCTTGGCGCGATCACCATAACTTTCATTCTAGATGTTGGATTGACTTCGTTTTTGGACCATTAGAAAGTAGACAGATAGAGATACAACTTTCATGAAGACCACAAAGTTTGATTCTGCCTCTAAGATGGTCAAAAATCACAATGTTTCCTGTACATGTCCGTTAAACAAACATGCATGTCCGTTTAACGGACATACATCGAGCAAAGGAGGCTAAATTCACCCGAGAAGGTCCGTTAACGGACATGCATGTCCGTTTAACGGACATGGGCTGGCCTTAGGGTGGTTTTCCACCCGAGAAGGTCCGTTAAACAGACACCTATGTTCGTTTAACGGACATGGGAGCTCCCCAAAGCCCCCAATGCCTCTCCAATGCTTCCCAAAAACATTCTTAACATCATAAACACTTCTAAACTTCCAAATTTCACTCATTCTCATGTCAAAACACTTCATAACAACTCCACATCAAGTTCAACTAACCAAATTTCTCAAATTTCAATCATCAAAACCTCCAATTCTATCAATCAACATAGCTGTCACAATAAACAAACCAAAAGCAGCATCCCAACTTAGAAC
>JANKYE010192434.1:0-15265 GCA_032467995.1 Erythroxylum dillonii
AGAAGAAGATGAAGTTTCGGTTGGAGAAGGAAATAACCAAGCAAAATTTATCTTTTCATTCCTTCACTAAGGAACCACCGAGAATACTAGCAACCATTAAATGAAAGTGATATGTGTCAATTTGAGACTAGTCCAAGTTAAAGAAGAAAAGGACAAAACTAATTAATGGTCTTTGATAACAACAATAATCCAAATAAAAAAATCACAGTTTCAAACCATTTTAAGGGTCCCACTTTCGGTCCCAACAGAAAATATCCAATAGTCCAGTACTATTTGGCAGCAATTTTTGGTACCGAAAACTAGTCGGTTCGTCACTTGGCGGTTAAAAATTCCAGAAAAATTCCTATAATTCCCGTAAAATGTAAAACCTATAATGATCCATTCTGAATAAATTTTTAAGCTCATAAACCACATTTCCAAAATAAAATCCCATGTAGGCACAAATACCGGGAAATATCATGAATGCATGTACAGTTATTTTTCATGTGCAACAATTCCACTATTCACAAATACCAGTATGCATAAAAATGTCAAATCAGTCCTAATCACTCTCACCCCTGACCAAATTACTATTTTACTCTTCCCAGTGGGGGTGGAATGTTACATTGTATAAGCAAATTTAATCTAGAAAATTATATGTTTTGCTATTTATTTACTAATGAAGAAGCTGCTAAACAACTTGAGCAAGTTGTTGGATGGTTTGAACAAGCTCCTTAGTAGATGAATTAGTTATTGCAACTGTCAATCAACTTTAACAAAAATTGTATAACTTTATGCCATTAATATTGTTTGTGTCTTTCTTAACTCATAAACCTTTTAACAAATAAGAGAAATTGAATATCTATAAACTTACTTAAGTAAGCAATAATAGACCTTGGAAACTATTTATAGAAACCTTATTAGGCTTCCCTGTTACAAGCCATATAAGAATCTAGTTTACACTAATAAGGACCTATTTTCTTCATTGGACTATAGTATATTTATCCATATTACTTTCGTGGGTCTCTTCCTGCTCCTTCCTTTTCTAGAACTCCCCGTCACCCACCAGAGTCCTATCAGAACTTTTGCTTTTACTTATATTCCTAGGTCCTCGTTTAAGTTCCCAACTAGAGTTTTATGTATGAATGAAGAAGATTTTCCTACTCTTTCTCGATCATTGGAGAAGGCTAGATCTGCATCTACCAACATTGAAATTGGCCCTCAAACTTAGGGCCTAGATAAGGATAAGACTACTATTTCAGGGTGAGAACTAAGGATTACCCTTTTGATCATAACAAAAACTTGGAGCAAACTAATGGCAACAAATATATTCAGAGCCAAACTTACATACTTTAAGTTTTTTTGGTAAATGTAGACGTTACCGCCTGATTAAGGTTCTTCAAAGCAGTGCTATCACCTGATCTTCCTAACTGGTAGGTTATTTTCTAGGGAAAAAGCCTTCTTTTTTCAAAGTATAATATTAGGCGTCCTCCAACTAGAGTAAACAAGGTTTAGAGAAAACTATGCTCACTAAAGATGACGTTTTTACTTTTAGATTCTCTAAAGACACTAATCTGGTTCAAATAATGGAGCAAGGGTCATGACATATCAAGGGTCAACCTTTTGTTTTTTTATAAAAGTGACGCCTTGGAATGTAATTGGGTAAGTGTAAAAATTGAAGCAATTCTATTATGGGATAACTTCCACAATAAACCATTAGAATCTTAAATGATGGAAGGGCTTAGCTATCTTACTAGTTCTCTAGGTTGACCGGTTTGCTTAGATTGCCAAACTGTGAAACTAGATATATTGGGATACGCTAGGATTTGTTTTCAAGTGAAGGGAAGTCAAGAGTTACCAAAAGCACTACAAATTATAAAGTGAATTTGAAATCCATTTGTCTTGTACCTAGAAACCTTCCTCTTACATGAAGATATTGAGGCCTACAAGATCTTTTTCCACAGAACTACATTAGGAGCTTATGGAGATTGATGAGAATATCAAATCTCTAGTGAATGTGGATACAACCCTTACCCTCACTCAATATTAATTTCTGATGGGACCTTAAGCCCAAACTAGGAAAAGGAACTTAAAGTACCAAATGCCACGTTATAGAGTCCCAATTTAGAAGATACATTCTAGTTTAATAAAGAGCAGAGAAATAAGCCTATGGAGAAGAAAGAGGCTCTTATTATTCATAACCGGGAAGTTGAGTGGGTTGGTGATTCTTCTGACAAGGAAAACATATTGGTTGTCCCCTTTCCCTTCTCCAGGAGAAGATCTAGTATAAAGACATGTAAAATTAGGCTTAGAGGTAATCAATATTTATGTTATATGTCTAACTTAGTTTGGAATGTAAGAGTGTTAAACAACCCTTTTAAACAATAATATATAAAAGAATTAATCCTAGAAAAAGACTATAATTTTAGGACTTTTGGAAATTAAAATAAAGGTTAACAAGCTACTAGATAGCTTGAGAATTTTAGGTATGTAATGGCCTATTATCTCAAATCACTCTCATCACTATAATAGCATAATATTGTTTGTTTTCAATGCATCATTGATTAAGATCTCAAATCTAGTTTTTACTGACCAGATGATACATTTTGCAAGCTATTTAGAATGGTTTTATAGTCCTTTTGAATTATTATTCATTTATGTTACAAATATAGTTTTTCAAAAGCTGAAGATATGGGATGAACTTAAGGTAATTAATATAAGAACTCATAGATCCTAGATAATCATTAATGATATGAACTGTGTGTTGCATTATAATGAAGTAGAGGAGTCTAGTTAATTACAAAACTATAGAAAATGAGTTAAGCCTAGTGCTTGACAATAATAGGTATGGGACTTATCCTTTGTAGGGAATTTCCTTTCTTAGAACTATAAACAATAATGTGATTTGTTTATTAAAAAGAAGTTCGATAGAGCTCTAGTAAATGATTGTTGGTCGAAGTAATTCCTGAATTCTTTTGCAAATTTTGGTCCTCCACTATGCTCAGACTACCATAATCGAAGTATTGAATCTCAGTTCTTCTCTTCTTCCTAAAGTTCCTTTTAGATTGTATAATTTTCTATCTAATGTTAAAGTATTTGAAAAGGTAGTCAAGATAGGTATGACTACAAGAGTTGTGGGTTGTAAAGCATTCCATTGAATGAGAAAACTTAAGGCTATCAAAGGGGGGATTAAAGCTCTCCATAGTAGAGTTTACATAAATACTAGTTTTAATCTTTAGAAGCTTGGGATACACTCAAAAGATTATTAGAAGATTGTTACATAGATCTACCAAATTAGGAGCTAAGAACTCTGAAAACCAAAACACTTAATAATTATAACTTAGCTCTTCAATTCCATAATTCTCTCTTTAGGAAAAAAAGAAAGTGTAAAATGGCTTAGTGATGGGGACAACAACTCCAAGTTCTTATATAATTCCATTATAGCTTAAAGGAATAGGAACAAAATTTCCTCACCAATTGACATGGAACAACTGTAGCCGTTTTCTTAAGTTTTTATTTTTTAATGTATTATCTTAATTTTCTGTTTCCTATTTCTATTAAGTTTACCGCCTTATTTAAATCCTTGTTTAGAGACGTCTTAAGGTATTGAGATATTTAGAATTAAAAAAAAAAGATATAGAGTTTTTTCTATTTTGCGCAAATTTTATCTCTTTCTTGTTGCGTCACTAATTGATGAAGAGGGACATCTATGCAAGGATAGAATTAGGATTAGAGACATATCACTCAACTTTTACAAGAAATTACTTGGATAGAATTCAACTTGTAGCTTTACTGTTGAGAAACTAAACTTATTCATTAAAGATTCCTTTAATTAGGATTTGAAGGCTAGCCTCTTAAAGCCCCTCACACCTTGGGATATCAAGAAGGCACTTTTTAGCTTAAATCTAAATAAATCCCTGAGCCAAATGGATTCAATGATCATTTCTTTCAGAAAATATGGAACTTAACTAGAGAATTGGTGTTTGAATCACTTCTAAAATTGTTCGACTGTAAGAACATGCTCAGATAGTTGATCAAAACTTATAGTGCCTTATTTTAAAGAGAGAGAATACTTATTCCATATATGATTGTCAACTTTACTCCTCCTTTAAAAGTTTGATAGGGAATTAAATGCAAACATGATTTTAGTTTTGCAATCTGGGGCCATTATAAAATCGAAGAGCTGTTAGCTCTTACAATAAGAATTACCCACAATACCAATGTCATTAATACAATACCATATGGGAATTAGAACTATAAATTCATAGGCTTAGCTAGTATTATTGATAATCTACTTTCTTTTAAACCAAATCCTTTTAAAGATTGTCATGTCATTTGGCTAATAGATAATTCTCACAGGTTCACTAATAAATCATGCTTAGAATTCTTCAAGCTTCACTTACAGAAAGTTTGTTGATATGATCTAATAAGGCTAAATATTTGATCCCTAATGTCACTTTTATCAGTTGGCTTAGCAAATACTAAAAACTAAGGACAAATATTATCGTACTTATGACAGCTTATACATATTTTTTTAGCTTTCCTATGAATCCAACACTGACCTTTTCTTCTATTATGTTTACTCACAAGTCTTATGGTCTAAAGTTTATAATTTTTTGAAAACTTATTATGGGGAGAGGGGTTGGTTGAATATTATAAAATGGGAAAGCGTTATAGTTAGGGGAATTAATCATAATGCTTATTTTGTTAATACAACTATTACTTGCAGCATCTATTTACTATGGCTTGAAAGAAATAATAGACTACATAAGGATACTTCAATGGAAAAATATATGATAAAACCTGAAACCATTTGTTGGATAAGGGAAATCATACTAGCAAAAAAAGCATATATGAGAGCAAGTGCATAAATGAAGCTCAATTCAAACTTAGTTTTTAAAAATGTTTTGTTGTTTAGTTTTATTATGATCTTATTAGCCTCATTATGATTTAATTTCCTACTATCTTCCCTCCCTTAAAAAGGTTGCTTGTATTATTTTGGTTTTGAACATTATAGTGATGTATAAGCTTTGAGTTTGAGTTAATAATATTCTTTCAATTTAAAAAATATATAAGTCATGTAAATGTATGAAAGATGTCAACATCAATAGTATGCACTTTAATAATAAAAATTTTAATTAGGTATGTTACATTGTTAAATTGTAAGAAACAACAATAATTATCTCTAAATATCCCTTATCTTTTGGGACTAACAATCTAACAATTTTCGGTGTCTAATTAATGTATATATCTAATATACTCTTTCTTTTTGCAAAAATATTATTATAATATCATTTGCAAGTTCATATAAAACAATATTTGTAAGCAAAATATATGCAAAAAATTAAGCAAGCAAAATAGAGAGGAAGGGTATAAGATTGCACAAATGAATTATAATGGTTTAGAATTTCTTTCACCTAAGTCCAATCTTTAAGCTTCTTTTATAAATCTGTAGTTTCTATTGACTCTTCTTTAATGAATGAAGAGGAATTATTACATATATCCTCTTTTTAGTGAAAAGAAATCACTTAGACAACTTCTTTTCTCTTAATAAAGAAGAATCATTACACCTACAGAGAAAACAACACAAATATTTTTAAAAAATATATAAGCTTCTTTCATTATAAAGCCTTCATTTATCAAGAACAATTATACCACTTTACTGAACACTAATTGTCATATTTTTCATTCACACTTTAATCTTTCAGGAAGTTTGTGTCTCTTGTTTCTTTAGTTCCACTTTTCATCTTATATCTTACTTTGTTTAGGTAGTCTTATTAACTTTCTAACTGGAAGTTAATAGTATCTCTCTCATATTATTTTTTATCAAGATATACACCTTATTGAGTTGTATCACATTTATCCACGAGAATTTCATTAACTTGACTTTTTGACTTAAAATAAAAGGGAATAAAAACTTCCTATTATGGTGCCAACATTAGTGGACTCTCTTGCAATGTATATATAATTTAATTCTTAAAATCTATAGACTATTTAAGGCAAGTGAACCTATCATTTTATATTATAAGGCTTAAAGTTCCAAGTATCGATCTCACAAGGGCTAAGAGTACAAGTAATGACTTTTTTCCTATTATTTAATAGACAATTAAGGTGAATATGATAATTTAGAATTAAAGTAAAAGAAAACAAATTAAAAACAATTTAACACAATTAAAGAAATTGATGTAAAAAAAAGAAAAATCATCCAATGAATTAATGGCTTATAGACTTCGAATCACTTCCTCATCAAATTCTATTATGAGAGTACCTTGACGAACATTTATCTTAGTTTTGGTTGTGTTAAAGAACGGTCTCCCTAGTAAGATAGGTGTGGCATTATAAAAAGTATCATCATCTATATCTACCACATAATGATTTATAAGAAACATTAGCTTATTCATCTGCACATGCACATCCTCAATCACTTTAGCTGAATAGGCATTAGTGTGATCATCCAATTGTATGATACACTAGTTTATTTTAATAGGACCAAATTTAAAGAGTCATAAATGGAATGAGACATAACATTAATTGATGCTACTAAATCTAAGATGACTTATTTAATTATAGTGTTACCAATTTTACAAGGAATGGTAAACATGCTTGGGTCTTTACACTTAAAAGGTAGTTGGAGATCATAGAAACATTTTCGCCTATCTTGATCGTTTTGCTACCTCTTAACTTCTACTTTGTAGTACACATTTCCTTAAGGAATTTCATATACTTTGACACCTGCTCAATTGCATCCTGTAATAGTATACTCACCTCAACCTTCCAAAACATCTCCTAGATCTCCTTATCCTTTTTGTTTGACTTTGCTAACTTCATAGGAAAATGTGGGGGTCTTAATAGCATTTAAAGATTCAAAATTTGCTTTTAAACTAGATGAGGGATTTCTTTCTTCTCCTAGTTCCTTCTCAACTTCCTCTTCATTAGGATTCTTAAGCTTCCTACCACTCCTCAAGATGATTGCATTATCTCTAGTTGTAATGGAAAATTTCCTCTATTTTGATCTTCTAAAAGGTCGATAACAACTGCCATTTGACTTATCTGGTTCTTCAAATTCTAAATGCCATACCTTGTCTCATGAAATTGAGATTTTGTCACCTACTGAAACTATTTTACATCTTGCTAGAATTTCAAGGTGTTAATAACAAGATACTTAACCATATCTTCCAATGACATACCTAAGTTAGAGGAGGATGCCTGTAGTTTAGGTTGAAATTACCGTGTACACTTTTCTCTTCCTTACACACTCTTGAGTCTTCTAGGATTTTTCCATGGATTTTTCTTCCAAAATAGCTTTAAAGTGTTAAAAGTATGAAAAAAATCTTTGGCACAATCATGCTAAAGTCTCTCCAACCTGCTTCTGCTTCTGCTTCATGCATGATTATGCATAACCATGTACGATTATGCTAGAAATTATTTTCTAGCTTTTTCTTCATCTTTTCTTTAATTTTTAATGTCTTCACTCATCACTAATCACATCAAAAAATCCTTGAAACATATAATTAAGATCAAATTCTTGCCATAAACAATATACAATCAAACAAAACATATAAAAACACTAATAAGAACAAAAATATAAGTCCTAAACACATAATTATCATATAAAAAAAACTAAAAACACACTTTAATACCTAGAAAACACACTAAATTTTACACATATACTAATTTTAATCTCTTTGAGGAGATTTGTACTCTTAGATACTTAAAATGAGGAAGCATAATTCTCAGTCATATGGAATTTACTAGTAAACTAGCATCAGATTAAGAAGAGATTGATATATGGCATGAGCTTTTTAGAGGTTTATAAAACAGGCATGAGATTCCATTGAAATATTTTAGTGATTGATAAGTACATTGATTGAATTAGTGTTTGCACCATTAAGCATAATGAAATCATTAGCAAATACAAGTTAGGATATACCCAAATTGCCACATTTGTAATTAAAATATAAAGTTGAGAGTTTTGAAGATGTTTATATTAGTGATCCTTGAAAGAATTTCCATCGTGACTGCAAATAAATATAGAGAAGGGTCTTTTTGTTTGAGACCTTGACCTACTTTAAAACGATTAAAATTTTCCCTATTGACAATGAATGAGTAAGAGACTGAAGTGATGCATGCTCTTATTCAATTTATAAACTTGTCAGGATAAATAAGCAAATGGAAGGAGCATAAAATGAAATTCCAATTGACATTGTCAAATGCCTTAAAAAAGTCAATCTGCAAGTTATGACTTTCGATATGCATGTTGGTACTATATCCTTGAATAGTTCATAAGCAAGCATTATATTATCTCCTATACTCATCTCATACACATATACAATTTCAATAGAGTTAAAAATGTCAAGGAGAGTAACTTTCAATCTATTAGTAAAGACTTTAAGATAACCTTATATATCACATGTAAATAGGAAATTGGTTTGTAATCATTCATACTTGATGGATTAGGAATCTTAGGAACTAAGCACAAATAGATCTTATTCAATTTAGAACAATCTCACACTCTTAAAGAATTCTATGGTTGTATTGATCACCATTGAACCTATTTGATTCCAAGTGCTTTGAAAAAATATAACATTAAATTCATATAACCGAGGTGCTTTGTCTCGCTGGAGTCAGAATAGTAATAAATTAATTTCTTCATTGTAACCTCTTTGATCAAATCTGGGATGTGATAAGATGGGAGGGAGCCTGCTAATGATTTTATAATCTCCTTAGGAAAGTTTGAGACACTACTTGCCTTCCCTAGGTTATTACTGAGGTGGTCCCTAGACATTTCCTTGAGTCTATATTGATCATAAATATTATTCCCCTCATAGTCCTTCGATGATAGAATTTTCTTTTATTAGATCACACTGTGGAAATATTTGTATTTTCTATCTCCTGTTTCATATAACCAAATAATTCTTACCTTTTATCTCAGTTAGGAGCTATATGTCTCTAAGGTGCTATAGTAGCCTCTTATCTCTTCTTTCTTTACTACCTTTAGTAATAAATCTGTAGGAGGAAGCGTTTATTCAACACATCAAGGCTTTCCTTCTTATCCAACAGTAAATGGCCAATATTGTTTTTCAAGAGTTATACATATTTAGGTTTAATCCTTTAAGTTTCTGAACACACTGATATGCTTAAAAGCCTATTACTTACGCATTTATTCCACAAGAAACTACATACTCAAATATAGGATGGTGGAGTATAGAGTTAAAAAAAAAGGTTAAAGGATGCCTTACTAATCCCTGACCTTACATTCAAATCAACCATAATGTAAGAGTGATCAAAGAACAAAGGTTCCCAAAGTGAGTGTAACTGTCAAGGAATTTACTCATAATGTAAGAGTGATCAAAGAACAAAGGTTCCCAAAGTGAGTGTAACTGTCAAGGAATTTACTCAACCAAGTCCCATTTACTAGATCTGTCTAGACTCCTTTGGATTAGCCTATTCCCATTCTGGTTGTTGCTGTAGGTGAAAAAGGTGCCATCAAATTTAAAATCCTCCATAAATAAATTAGAAGCTAAATGAATGAGCTCATAATATCTGGACTGAGTATACTTGCTACTACTTTATGATTTAGTAGAGGCAAGGTGCAATTGTAATCACTAGGTAACAAACATGGATAATTTATTAACGATCAGCCCATAATGAGTTTATTTGATACTCCTAATTGCCTGCATAGACCATAGTTATTGCTAGATGCCTTGGGAATTAATTCACAATGAATAAATTGATCTGTGTAATACTAGTTTACTAGGCTATAGATGGAGGGATCAATTGAAACTATGACTCTGCCATTTGGATAAGTAATATGTTCACTAATGTTAGTCCATTACTTCTGCAAAAAGTCAATCCTTTTTAGAACTACTCAACTTTTATTTTGGTCACTATAAGGTTAACAAGACTTGGCTTTTTCATATTGCAAACGTCTCCAAAGGCCAATTGTTTATTTGGGCAGTTTAAGCTCCTAACATTTCACACTAATATGCTCATCTTAATGCTTGGTTTTCTTTCATTTTTCCCTTGTTTTCCAACCACTAGTACTGGGATAAACTCAGGACTGAAGCTTGCTTGAAGATTAGTTGCTTTATCAACTTCATTATTCTTTTCATTTGGATCTTCCTTTCCTTTCCTTTGGTTTTGATTATTGTAGGATATAGATGATAATCTAGTAATAGCCAATTTTATGGAAGGATAAAAAATCAATGACACTAAATGTCATAGTCTCGTAACTAATCACATATTTTGCTTTCATTTATGTATACATTTATATTAAAACATGCTAACTAAATTGAACATTATTTTTTTTTCTGATGGTTGAGAGCATAAACCTATGTTTGTTACACCTACCTCTCTCCCTGACTTGGTGACAAGCTAAATTTTATTAACTAGGTGTTGATTTCTATAAATTTTCATATCAATCTATTTTACTTCAATAAATATTTAAAATACATATGTGACAGAAGTACATACTGAAAATCTTACCTTCTTCAAAAAAGAAATATATTCATAATAAATTTTATTAAATGAGTTAGTTCAATAGAAATAGTTTTAATATAAATAATTTAATTTTATCTTATTATTTAATAGTATTCGAAAAGAATTTTAATCTTATAAAAATATTATATTTTGAATTCAAATTAATGAAAATTTAAATTTATGTTTAAATTTTATTTAAAAAATAAGCTGAAATTTTTTTAGTAATTTTAATAAATCTCATGTTGAGAATACTAATCCCAGCAATGTCTTCAAGGAGATTTCCCAAAAGTACTCTGTTTTTTTCCTTAAAAAAAAACACAATACAGGCCTGCCAAGAAAGGGAGGAATCGGGGGCTAATTAGAAAATAAAGTGAGTTCTTCTAATGGCCTATTGAAGCATTTGCAAAAAATATGATCAACTCACGGTAAATAGTAAATACCCCTCCACCAATAGAAATTGAAGAGTTCATCCTGGAAAACGAAGGAGCCATATTTGACCCAATTATATGATTTACCCAATTAACATAAAGAAACTTCATGTGACGAGCCATCGCCCAACCATCAGTTGAAGGGAAAAACTCTAGTTATAATACTTTTTGTCCTATAGGTCTTGAGAAACTATGAGAGAAAACAGATCTTTCTCTTACTTTTAAATGGATAAACTTTACAACTAATGGATTCGTCAGAGCTTATTGATCCTTATTTCTAAACCATAGTTCAGTAGTTCCCAACCAAGCTAAATGATGAGTTGCAGTTAGGCATGTCAAGCCTTTAATCTTGACCCTTTGTTATTCCCCCCAGAATTTAAAATTCTATTAACTTGAGATTCTAATAAAATAATTTTTACAGTGTTTTAGATATCTTAAACACAAAAAGTTGTATCATTTGTAGCTAAATAGTTCAACTTTTTTATATGTACTCATAAGTTTAGCCAGAGTGATTTTGCTAGAGTTAGATAGACTAGGAACTTGGCTGGCCAATAGGCCCTAATCTGTAAGCCCGATCAAGTTTGAAGAAATTAGCCCAAGATTTATCTAAAATGTAGGAAGCCCCTTCACCGTGTTGAGTTTAGGCTTTTGGGCTAAGAAACCTAACCGTAAGAGAGAGACATGATTCAAAGAAATAGATCATTTGACGCACACCCATTTCCTTTCACCATGTTTTGTTCACTGATAGGGAAAGAGGGCAAAAATTGAAGATTTCACATAGTATTTTTTTTAATCGAAAAATCAATCTAATTTTTTTTGTTCCTTTCGCTTAATGAAAAAATAGGTTCAATTTTACAGGATCAAACTAAACCTATGGAACTTAAGGAATGACGGAAGGGAACCAAAAAAGAGGAAAATAGAATTATAATAATAAAAAGAAAAAGAAATAAATAAATAAATAAAAAGAAAAAGAATAAATAAAAACAAAAATGAAGTAGAAGAGCCTATATTCCAAATGAACAAATTTAAACTTTAATTTTTTTTTCTTCTGATTCTCGAAGAATGAGGGGTAAAGGGATTGATCGAGAAAAATTTCTTGTTCTTATTATAAATTATATTGGATCTACATATTTTTGGTAAAAGGAAGAATCTTCTCCTTTGAGAATAATAAAAAAAGAAAAGTGTTCAATTGAAACATGAAAAAGTGACTGAATTTGTCCTAGTTACTCTTCGGGATAGAATGGAGGAAGGGAGGAGCTTCTCGAACGAGAAAAAGGATTCAATGATTTCGAAAGAATTGAACAAGGAGCCGTATGAGGTGAAAATCTCTTGTATGGTTCTGTAGAGTGGTAGTAAGGGTGACTTATCTGTCAACTTTTCCACTATCAGCCCCCTAAAAATCCAAACTTTGCCTTACGTAAAGTTGCCAGAGTACGATTAACCTCTGGATTTGAAATCGCTGCTTATATACCTAGTATTGGTCATAATTTAAAAGAACATTCTGTAGTCTTAGTAAAAGGGGAAAGGATTAAGGATTTACTCGGTATGAGATATCACATTGTTCGAGGAACCCTAGATGCTGTCGGAGTAAAGGATCGTCAACAAGGGCGTTATAGTGCGTTGTAGATTCTTATCCAAGACTTGTATCATTTGATGATGCCATGGGAATCGCTAAAAACATGTAAAGTCTATGGCTAACCTAATAACGAAAGTTTCATAAGGAGACTAGAGCAGGCTACCATAAAATAGAAGATCTTCTTTCTAAAGAGCTTCAATTCGGAACCATTATATGTCCAAGGTCTAATATTGGAATAATTTCAAAGGTTTTCCTTGACTTTGTTCGTGTCAACAAACAATTCAAAATGCCTTGACTTTTTTATTTTTAGAACAAGTCCGAGTCAAATAGCAATAATTCGAAGTACTTCTTTGTATACTATTTCGAAAACCCAAGGACTCAATTGTATGGATATGTAAAATACAAGATTTCCAATCCTAGCAGGAAAAGAAGGGAAACAGATACTTAATTTAAAGTGAGTAAATAGAATTCTCATCGATACATATAGAATTATGTGGAAAGCCATATTTGATGAAAGTCGTATGTACGACTTGGAGGGAGGTCTTTCATATCTTTCGAAATCTACCCTACAATATGGGGTCAAAAAGCCAAAATAAATGATTTTATTAGCCTTTATAAAAGAAAAGGAAAAATGATTCTTGAGAACCCCTTGCACGCTCATGTCACGTCGGGGTACTGCAGAAGGAAAAACTGCAAAATCTGATCTAATTTATCGTAATCGATTAATTAACATGTTGGTTAACCCAATTCTGAAACATGGAAAAAAATCATTGGCTTATTTAATTATCTATCGAGCGATGAAAAAGTTTCAATAAAAGACAAAAAAATCGACTATCTATTTTACTGTTTTACGTCAAGCAATACGCGGAGTAACCCCCGATATAGCAATAAAAGTAAGACGTGGAGGCGGATCAACTCATCAAGTTCCCTAGGATTCACATAAGGAAAAGCACTTGCTATTCATTCATTATTAGGGGCATCTCGAAAACGTCTGGGTCAAAATATGACTTTCAAATTCAGTTCCGAATTAGTGGATGCCGCCAAGGGGAGTGGCGATGCTATACGCAAAAAGAAAGAAACTCATAGAATGGCAAAGGCAAATAGAACTTTTGCACATTTTCGTTAATCCATTAATAGGATCTATATAGACACATAGACTTATGGAGCCATATATCTCGATCGGAAAAGAATCAATAGAAAAAGAAAGAATTGAAATTGATCGCTATAGTTCTCGAAACAAACGAAAAGGAAAGATGAAACATAAATCATAGTTCAATTAAGCCCTCTTGGGGACTTGCTTAAGAATAAGAAAGAGGTAAATACTATGGAATAGGGTTTGATCCTATTTATGGAGATTCCATAAATATTCCATTCCAAAAAAAAGAGAAAGCTCGAAACAATTGAGTTTTTTTTTGCAGATTGGATGCAGTTACTAATTCATGATCTGGCATGTACAAAATGAAAACTTCATTCTAGATTCTACGAGAATTTTTATGAAAGCCTTTCATTTACTTCTCTTTGATGGAAGTTTTATTTTCCCAGAACGTATCCTAATTTTTAGCCTAATTCTTCTTTTGATGGCCGACTCAACCTCTGATCAAAAAGATACATCTTGATTATATTTCATCTCTTCAACAAGTTTAGTAATGAGTATAACGGCCCTGTTGTTCCGATGGAGAGAAGAACTTATGATAATCTTTTCGGGAAATTTCCAATCGAACAATTTCAACGAAATCTTTCAACTGCTTATTTTACTATGTTCAACTTTATGTATTCCTCTATTCGTAGAATACATTGAATGTACAGATATGGCTATAACAAAGTTTCTCTTATTCGTATTAACAACTATTCTAGGAGGAATGTTTTTATACGGCAATAACGATTTAATAACTATCTTTGTAGCTCCAGAATGTTTCAGTTTATGCTCTTACCTATTATCTGGATATATCAAGAAAGATGTACGGTCTAATAAGGCTACTATGAAATATTTACTCATAAGCGAGGCAAGCTCTTCTATTCTGGTTCATGGTTTCTCTTGGCAATATGGTTTGTCCAAAGGGGATATCGAGCTTCAAAAAATAGTGAATGGTCTTATCAATACACAAATGTATAACTCCCCAGGAATTTCAATTGCGCTTATATTCATCACTGTAGGAATTGGGTTCAAGCTTTCCTTAGCCCCTTCTCATCAATGGACTCCTTACGTATACGAAGGAGTGCGGTTCGCTCGAAAAATTCCTACCTCTCTATCTATCTCTAAGATGCTTGGATTTTTCAAAACTCCATGGACATGCATAAGAGAAATGCTATGCCCACTCGAACTAAGACAAAACTTTTACTTGTTCAAATAATAGTTAAGGCGAAGCAAAGTAAGGTCAGGAACAACGAATCTCTTTATGATAAACAGATTCATTTTGAAAGTTCTAGCTAAGTCACCAGGAGCACACATACACCCTGTTCTTAGCCTCTATTTAGTTGGAATTATACGAATAGAGTTTTTGTCAATCAAACTTTTTTTTCTGTAGATCTTTTCTGAAAAGAAAAAGAAACTAGTTGACTATTTGGTTGTCATTTAGAAAAGAACTTTTTTGAAAGAGCTTCATATAGTAGACTGTTTGGCAACATAAAAATAAAAAGAACTTTTAATTTTAACTATATTTTATTTTGTAATAAAAATTATTTATGCATATAAATATTACTTAAAGTATATTAAACAATATGCAAAACACAATATATTAATTATTATATAATTTTAAATCATATGAAACATAAATGAAAATATATCTAACCAAATCTTTTATAT
>JANKYE010193327.1:0-15247 GCA_032467995.1 Erythroxylum dillonii
ATGTTTTATGCTACTTGCTGAAATGTTACGGTTTTTCTTACGTCTCTTTTCGCCTCCATCAATCTCACCAGTCATTGCTACCGCTGCCAAAACCTAACGAGGGTATTTCCGAAATGTGAAATTTAGAAAGATAAAAAGAAATATACAACCTTACAAGGATATTTTCGATAGAATTATATGTAACATAAAACATAAATAAATACATATAAATAAAAATATATAACACATAATATATTACGTAGTAAAAATTAATAATAAAAGAAAAAATAAGTAAATAAATATACAAATTAAAAAAAGACAAGTATAAGAATAAATCACATCAGTCATTACAAGAAATTACTTAGGCTAAGTAAGAAATTGTTTAGGTTAATAACTAAGAGGGCTAAATAACTAAAAGGGAAGTATTACGTATTCAAAATATTAAGGCTAAGAATGACTTATCTAGCTGAGATCCTTTATCTATATTATAGTATGTCAAGGTTTTCTATTGAGGATCATGTATTCGGTAAGTTCCAACACAGTCATATTATTCTTGATCACTTCCTTTTAATTTTTTGGGTCTTCTTTTTTTCTCTTACAATTTCTAAGTACTATTTTCTCGTATTTTATCATTAGAGTGTCAAGATGTCTCCTTTTAAGAGGCTTGAATCACTTAAGCCTCATTTATCTTAATTTTGCTCTAATACTAGTCATCTTTAATTTATCTCTTACTAATACGTTATTGACCTTATCTCTTCTAGTAAGGTTACGCATACAATGGTGCACCCTATCCCTGCCACCATTGGCTTATGACTATGCACTTGTTGGATAGGTCAACACTCCATCCTATATTACATGGCCAACCTAATAGCTAAATGATAGATTCTATCTTTTAGCTTGAGTGATATCTTTTTGTCCCATAAAATATCTTATGCACTTCTATATTTAAACCACCCTGATTTAATACGATAGACTATATCTTAATTAATCTCTCTATTGTTTTAGATGATAGACCGGTACTTAAAACACTCTTTTGGTGGTATAACTTTTGAACCATTCTTTACCTCTGTTTTGAAAGCAACCTAATGACTTAAAAATTTACACTCTAAGTACTCAATTTTAGTCTTGCTCAATTTAAAGCCTTTTGACTTTAACATTTCCCTCCAATGTTCTAACTTAACATTGATACCCTCTTTTGTCTCATCAATTAATACAATATCATTAGCAAACAAAATCAAGAAATTACTAAAGTTTTTTTTTCAGTGCAAGATGTCCAAGTACCATCTCTTACACCGTCACCACCATCGTCTCCATGAGTATTCTTGCCTTTCTTTTCTATTTCTTTTCATTTTTATTGCTCTACTAGTTTGTGTTTGCTTATGTTTGAGTTTTTTTTTCATATTAAGGACAATGAATTATTCAAGTGTGGGGACATATATATTTGTAATTTCATATCATTTTTGTGTTAATTTGCATTTGCATTGTGTTAGTTTTTAATTATGTTATCAATGTGTAAACATTTTTTTATATGATGTTTGCATTGTGTCAATGACATGAAATCGAAAGGAATTAGCTTATCTACGAACATGATCATTTAATTTGTGAAGGCACGTTAGCTTTTGAAGTTAGTATTTAAAGTGTTTTGAGGTGAATATGCATGTTGTTAGAATATTATACTTATTCTTTCATTTTATGACATTTTTATGCACTTATAATTAAATTCATTTAAATTAGTGGACATCATTAGCAAACTTTCATGAGAGTGATTGACTAAGAAGAAATTATGTAGGTAAAAAAAGTGTTAAATAAATTTCTTATTTTGGTAGCCCATTTAAAAAAAGAGTTTAGAATAAAGCTGATAGCTAGTTGTGGGTTGTGATAAAATTGACTAACTAAGGGCATTCACAATAAAATATTTGTCTGTTTCAAAAGATTAGAATAACATACTAACCAAGCTTGACGAATCATAACCTAATTGAGTAACTGGGGGACATTCATACGAAGATGCTTGCCTTTGCGTCAAAAGACTATGTTATCGTTAAATGAAATCTAAATGTATAATGTTGTCAATAAAAGTGAACCTACTGATCTTCTTGTTAAATGTCAAAACAATTTTAAGAGCGGGTATTTAGTGATGGCTTACCTCTTTAATTGGTATATAAGAATGAGTGCATGCTTACAAGTGTCATAGATGTATGAATAGGTGTCAATATTTTACTAAATATATGTATTTGAATAAAAAAACTTCAATGTGAATGGAACAATTTAGAGTGTTAAAACTTTTTAAGGGATTGATGTGAAGTAAATTATTTGTTAATATAGAATTCACGTACAATAAACAAAATACACAAGAAAGGGGGGGGGGGGTTGAATTGTGTAATCTTTTCGTGAATACAAACACCTTTGATATTTCTTTAAAAGAACTTGTTCAAACTATTAAAAGAATACTAACAATGTTATACAGAAATAACTACGTGGTTAAATCGCAAATAACTTCTATATACTTGTTTAAGAACAAGAGAAATTAAAGTGAAAGGTTAGAAGATAGACACTGCGATTTTATATTGGTTCACCCCAAACCTTGGGCTACGTCCAGTCTTCAGAGTTCGTTTGAGATTTCACTATACTTCTTCAAATTTACAAGTATTCTTTTCTTCCCTTTCAGAGCCTCTTCAGGCCTCTTATACAAAGTATTCTTTTGCCATCTTAGCCTCTTCAAGATTTTAGCCTTTCCTTTCTCTCAATAGAAAGATATTGTGAGCTTTTTGTTATAGTAGAGTTTGCTCTCATGTATCGCACTTTGAATACAGAATTTTTCTATGCAAGTAATAACTTGAAAGCAAAACGTTGAAAGTTCAACGTTCCAAGTCGTTCAGTCTTCGACTACGACTAGTATTTATAGCCTAAGTCTCCAACTGCTTCTTGTTTCTTGTAGAAACCGTTATTCAGTTGAGTTCTATAACTAACTCCAACTGACTAACTGTCCAACGTACTAGAGTATCTTCATCTCTGTATCGTCTGTGTTTTCCTCTTCTTCTGTGTTATTGCTTCTTCTGTGTTTTCCGTTTCTTCCGTGTTTTCACTTCTTCTGTGTTTTTTTTCACTTCTTTTGTGTTTTTCTCTTCTTCTGTGTTTTCCACTTCTTTTGTGTTTTTCACTTCTTCTGTGTTTTCCCTTCTTCTATGTTTTTCACTTCTTCTGTGTTTTTGCTGCACGCTTAACACACTTATCAAACCAGTTCATTTATTTCTAATATTATTATTATTTGATTGTCACCAAAATTAATAGACGTGAAGTCTTCTTAACTTAACAATCTCCCCCCTTTTTGATGATAACAAATAATCATAATTTTAGAAAGATAAAAGTGAATAAGCAAATATTATTTAGATAACGAATAAGAAGACAACAAAAGATATACACATGTAAAAAAAAAACTTGTAGTCAATACTATCTTCTTTTTCTTGTCTCTGGTCTCCCCATGCATTATCTTTCTTCTGTTTCTACTCCTCTCCCCCTATTTGTTAATAATAAAAAAACTTTACAGAAGATGCTTCATGATTTTAGAAAACATTCGTTGCATATTAGTGCGGATTAACTTGAGGTCTTCTTCAATATAAACTCGTAGATGAACTACTTCCTCATGTAGATCACCCACTGAGTCACCCATATCATCAACCTTAGTATGAATTTCTTCAATTTCCTTTACTAAGGTTTCCTAAATCCCCAACTATGAGTGACTAACTTCTTCAAAAACAATAGTAGAATCCTGTTGAGGTATGCTTGGTGGATGGAAGTTTGTAGCAACAGATATTTCTGAAGGTAAAACATCTAATTCTATGATTTTGATAACAGGAGGTTTGAAAGATTTTTTTCCTTCTAGGAGATCAAGGTCATTAGGTCTAGGTAGTTTTGGAACTGGGTTTCCAAAAAAGGTGTAGGACATCTTTAATTGAAGATATAAAACTCAAAGGTCTAAAGTACATGATTAGATGCACAAAAGTCTCTAAATTGAAACTAATACCTTCAACCTTGATAGTTCCGTACTGTCCTTTTGACACTCTTCCAACTACTTGGAAAGTTGTATCTATGGTGAAGTGTCCACACTGATGATAGGATTGAATTTTCTTATATATTCTTATACATTTTCATGTGATTTCAATCCTATTTTTACGATAAAATACTCAATTTGTGTTGACTTGTAGGTTGAATTTATTGACATGTTTTTAAGGCCAAAAAGACAAATTTTAAAGCAAATTGGAGCACAATTTTTTATCAAGTTAAAGACACAAATTTTGTTTTACCAAAAAAAAAGAAAATTGAATTGATTGTTGCATTTAAAAAAAGCAGCATACGCAACGTTTTTCAAACAATGCTCGAGACAAGGAGCGTTTAAGGAGTAATGCTGGGTGAGACATGCACAAGGCGTGTGTTTTAAAAGGCAACATAAGGGTTTTAAATGTGAGAGCGTTGTTTATTTGTCAAATCAGAGGTGAATAGTGCCGACAGAGAGTAAGGGAGACATAAAAGTGGAGAGTTTTTAAATACCAACAGTGCCGGCATAGCTCCTTAGGAAATAAAAACGCTGAGGACAAATAAGGCCCATCGCCATTTCTTAAAGTCTCGTCTGCTACTGTTCTTTACTTCGATTCTTCTTTGTTCTTGCGCTTTCGTCCCTGTGTTTACCTTTCCTCCTGATTCCCTTATGGTCATCCTCCTCCCGGAGGGTCACTTGTCCAAGAAGGTAAGCCTCCGAGACCGTGATGAAGATCCTCCCTCAGCCCCCAAGCCTACTTATAGTGTGATATTAGGACAGTCGACGGAGGATGTTGAACCAGTGGTTTGTCCATGGCCTCTGGAGGAGGTTATTGAATCTGAGGAAGGTGACATAAACCCTCTTACGGGGGACGATGGTCCCGGTGTGTTTCTCTCCCAAAGGTTCAAGGAAAAGCATGATAAACAATGGGAAACCTCTGTTGTTATAAAACTTATCGGACGTCGTATCGGTTATCGGCTACTCTGCTCTAAGTTGACGACCATGTGGCGTCCAACAGGCCCATGAAGGTGATCGATTTGGACTTTGAATATTTTCTGGTGAAGTTTGTGAATTCCAGCGACTTCATGAACTCCCTCACGAATGGCCCATGGGTTTTCTTTGGACATGCACTCTCGGTTCAGAAATGGCACCCAGAGTTTTGTCCATCTCAAAGCAAGATCACCAGTGTTGTGACATGGATCCGTTTACCTGGACTTTCCATTGCTCGATATCACCCACAGATAATAGCAGCGTTGGGAAATCAAGTTGGCCAAACCGTTAAGCTGGACAAGACGACCCTCTTAACGCAGCGAGGCCGGTACGCGCGGGTTGTTGTGGCTGTCGATCTTACTGTCCCTTTACGCCACATAGTGGAGCTTGATGGCAAGAAATTGTTAGTTGCGTATGAAGGTCTACCGATGTTATGTTTTACTTGTGGATTGATAGGCCATGAAACCATCAAATGTCCGTCATCTACGCCAACTTCAAACGATTCTTCGCCGTCGAATTTTGCTTCTCCACTACCCAGTCAACCGGTGGACAATGGAGAGGCTGTTTAGACGGAAGCGCCACCGATGGGCTATGGTCCTTGGAAGATGGTGCAACTTCGTGCTCCTCCTCCCTCCACCCAACGGTGCCTCGCTACGGCCTCCACACCACGCCCGAATCGTTGAGACTCTCCCATGCAACGTTCGAATCCTACGGTGGGTGGATCACGTTTTGGCGCGTTGTCAGAGATAGAGACTAGTGATCCTGACCTTGTGCCAGATACGGCTCACACTGCTCCAAGTCAGTTGATGGGTACTGGTTCCCGAATTAGTTTCCCTGGTTTCGTTAGTATGGGACCAAAATTGGGTTTAGATGGGCCCAACAAGTCTGCTGGCTCTAAACAGCATCATCGGGCTCAGACCAAAGGCAAAGCAAAAGTGACTTCTCATCCAGCTATTTACTCACATTCCCGATTCGACAGTCGTTCTTAGGTAGGTGCGGCCAACAGCTCTGAGGTATCCCTTATTCCCACTGTTCAGAATAAAAATATTGCTATATCGATGAATTCCCATTCCGAATTAATTTGTGATACCACAGTGCTCACGTCAAATACTGTTGTAGCAGTCGATAATTGTCCCATGCAGGACGAGTCGGATACTTTAGCTTTACCCAATGGTGACCCGGGCCAACCTTCTTGCCTCCCTCTGAGCCCCCTGATGAAGGCACGGAGGCTTTATCTCCCCCATGGTATGAGACCCTCGCGATGGACATCCTTGAGAGAGACACCACGGGTGCTCTCTTGGATACCGTTCCTGCTCTTTCGGATGAGTCGATGCCCGACCACCGCTCCGATTATTGATGTCCATTCTTTTATGGAATTGTCAGGGAGCGGGGGGACGACAGTTTCGGGTTATCTTACGTAATTATATACGTATATATAATCCTGGTATTCTGGTTCTGTTTGAACCTCGCATTAGCGGGAATTGGGCTACCAATGTGATTAAGAAGTTCGGTTTTGACTTCTCTTTCTGAGTAGAAGCTGTCGGTTTCTAGGAAGGCATTTGGCTTCTTTGGAAAGAGGGTATTGAAGTCTCGGTGGTCATCGCACATCGTCCATTCATTCTTACGAAAGTCAAGTATGGTGATCACTGTTTTGATTTTACGTCTGTTTATGGTAGTCCTTAGCCGCAATCTCAAAAAATTCTTTGGAATCTGCTCGGTTGGATCCGTCAATTTATTTATGGCCCCTGGTTGGTTGGGGGCGATTTCAATGTTAAGTTGGCGGCTTCGGATAAGCAGGGGGCGCTACGGGTACTCGCATCGTGAATCCTCTTTTTAGAAATTGGGTTCATCAGAGTGGGTTACATGATCTGGGTTTCCAGGGCTCAAAATTCACTTGGGGCGTCGGGGTATTATCCAAGCCCGTTTGGACCGGGTGTTTGGATCGACTACTTGGCTCCAAGATTTTTCCCAGACTACCAATTAACATTTACCTTTTCTGGGCTCCGACCATCGTCCTTTGTTAGTTCGTTTAAGCTCCCCCTACCTCGGTCCAGCGGTCTCCCGGATTTCGTTTCCAAAATGCGTGGATTACTCATCCAAGTTTCAGTGAGGTGGTTTCTGATCATTGGCTTCCGGCTGCTCCGACTTTTAGCACTTCTCTTCATTCTTTGGCTACACACCTTACGCGTTGGAATCATGACGTCTTTGGCAATATTTTTAGTAAAAAAAAAAGGTTGCTGGCCAGGTTAGACGGGATTCAACGTGTTATGCTGACTGACCGGGCGGTCGAGCTCTCTGATTTAGAGCACCGATTGCGAAATGAGCTCATGCAAGTGTTGACTGAGGAAGAGCTCTATTGGCATCAACGAGCCAAATGTGATTGGCTGTCGAAGGGCGACTGTAACACCAAATTTTATCATACTGTTACGCTCGCCAAGTGGAGGAAATTGAAAATTGATTGCCTTTTTGATGCCACTGGATCGCCCGTGTCGGGTTCTGATAGTCTTCGAGCTCTAGCGCGGTCTTTCTTTCTCCAATTATATACTCCTACCACTGGGGGGATTCTCCCTTCTCCTATCTCGAGAGGATTTTTGAGGCTTTCTGCGGATCAGCTTAACGATCTTGAGCATCCCATCCATGCTATAGAAATCCGGACGACTATTTTTGCTATCAACCCCAACAAAGCAGTGGGCATTGACGGTTTTAATGCCCTTTTCTTCCAAAACCAATGGGATACGGTCGGTCCTTCGGTGGTTAACCTGATTAACAATATTTTCCGTATGGATCATTGGGAACAGGATTTGAACTTCACTATCTTTGTTTTGCTTCCTAAGATTCCGGTTCCTACGCGTATGACACAGTTTCGACCTATAAGCCTCTGTACTGTGTTATATAAAGTGATCGCGAAACTTCTTGTTGCTCGGTTGAAACCTCACATGGAATATCTGGTCAAGGAGAATCAACGTAGTTTCATTCCCGACCGGCAGATTACCGACAATATCATTATTGCTCAGGAAGTGATCCATTCGATGAGGAAGAAACGAGGTCACCACGGGTACCTTGCTCTGAAAGTTGATCTCGAGAAAGCCTATGATAGGCTGCGTTGGGATTTCATTCGGGATACTTTAACTGACATTGGGCTTCCACGCCCTCTCATTCGGGTCATAATAAAGTGTGTTACAGCTGTGTCCTTCCAAATAGCTTGGCAAGGCAGTCTTTCTGACCCGTTTACGACTTCTCAAGGCCTTCGTCAGGGTGATCCGTTTTTGCCCTACCTTGTTGTGCTTTGTATGGAACGACTGGGGCAATTAATCTCTCACTTTGTTCAACAAGGTCAGTGGAAACCTATTCGTTTAAGCCCTTTGGGACCTCCCTTATCGCACTTATTTTTTGCGGATGACCTTGTACTTTTTGGAGAAGCTACTGAGGTGCAAACACAGGTCATCTCCCAGACTCTGGACACTTTTTGCAGGGCTTCGGGGCAAAGCATTAATTTCACGAAAACCCAGATATTCTTCTCCTCGAACGTCTCTCGCAATATCGCTCATCGCCTTAGCCGGGGCTTATAGGTTACCTCCACAACCAACCTTGGGAAATATTTAGGAGTCCCGTTGATTCATGAGCGCACCACGCGTAATACCTATCAGTATATTTTGAATAAAGCCCAACAAAAGCTTACTGGTTAGAAGCCTCGACTGTTATCTCTCGCAGGTCGAGTTACCTTCACTCAGTCGGTTATCTCGTCTCTGCCTATTTTTACGATACAAACGGTTCGCCTTCCTCGTCACCTGTGTGACGACTTGGAAAAAATAATGCGGGATTTCATTTGGGGATCTCATGATGGTCACAAGAAAATCCATCTGGTTAATTGGGCAGACGTTTGTACTCCCAAGAAAGTAGGGGGTTTGGCGCTCAAACGCATTCGATCTATGAACGATGCTCTCCTTACTAAACTCGGCTGGGCCCTTGTTACTAAACCTCAAGCTTTATGGGTCTAGGTTCTGAGAGCTAAGTACCAGGTCGACAACCTTCATCTCCCTCGGACGATTGCTAGGCACGGCGCTTTGGTTTTTTGGAGGGGGCTCACAGCGATTTGGCCTACTGTGTGTCAAGGTGCTACTTGGCACCTCGGTAATGGCCGCCGAATTTGTTTCTGGCTTGACAACTGGCTTGACGACTGGGGTCCTCTACATTTATTGGCTCATACAGATATTCCGGATACTATTTTGACTGCTACTATTTCGGAGTTTCAGGACGAGAGAGGCAACTGGGCTTGGCCTTCATTTCAATAGTATCTCCCAGCCACTGTGTGTTTGGCTATTTCTTCCACCCCGTATCCTAGCAAAGATCACGCGGAGGATCAATTAGTTTGGGGCTCAACTGCCAATCGGACGTTCACCGTAGTGTCTGCTTACGATCTTATTGAGTCTATTCCCACTGCAGATTTGCACAGTGATTGGGAGGACATCTGGAAGTGGGTGGGGCCTCAGTGCATCCGTTCATTTCTCTGGCTCGTGGCTAAAGGGAAATTGTTAACCAACAAACAAAGGGTGACCCATCATCTGAAAATGGAGGCTGGGTGTCATTTCTGTGGACAAGAGGAGTCTATTCTTCATGCTCTAGGAGATTGCCCTCGGGTGCATTCCTTCTGGCACAAATTTCCTCCAGTCATGGTTGGTGGGGATTTCTTCAGCCACGCAGAGGGCAGCTGGCTCCGGACCAACCTTAGACAACAAGTTACTATCCATCTGGCTGCGTGGCCTACGCTTTTTGCCGTAGCTTGTTGGTTTCTCTGGAAATGGCGTAATAGTAGCATCTTTGAACCGGCCTTTGTTTGGCCTCTCGACGGTCTTAAAGTTGTCATGGATTACACCCTTTGGATTACCAGAGCCAGTGAGTTGGAACATCGCGTCTTTCCGTCTTAAGGGCTTCCTTTGGGTTCTTTAGTAGGGTGGGATAAACCCAGTGTCGGTTGGGTTAAACTTAATACCGATGGTTCCGTGAACCCGGAGTCCAATATTGCTTCAGCTGGTGGCGTTATCAGGAATTCCTAGGGGTATTGGCGTGTTAGCTTCTTCCACAATATCGGCATCGGTGAACCCCTGGTAGCAGAACTCTGGGGGGTTTATTCTGGTCTCATTGTAGTTTAGGTTAGGATTGGGGCTATTGGCGTGTTCTAGTGGAAGTGGATTCGTTGGAGGTAATCAATATTCTCTCCACTTTCCATCGTATTTTGACTAGGTTCTGGTTTTTGGTGACAGGTATACGAGACTTGCTCCTTCGAGACTGGGAAGTGCAACTTCAGCATACCCATCGCGAAGGCAATCACTGTGTGGATCACCTGGCGTACTTAGCTTCCTTCGCAGCACAGGGGCTCCATACCCTTTAGGAGCCACCCCAAGCCTATTGGAGGCTCTTTCCCGAGACCGTACTAGAGTTCTATATCCTCGGACCCTTCATAGGGGGTTTAAGTACTATGCATTAGTCGTTTCGTTTGTTTTTTTTCCCTTGTAACAAAAAAAACCACCGAGGACAACGTGGAGAGGATTTCTTTTAAGAGACTGATGTGTTTTTAAATGGTTTTGTCATGAATAGTGCCGGCATACTGATGTATTTATTTATTGTCTTATAGGAATAGTGCAGGAGACGAGGCAATAGAGGAGAGCCGGCGCAAGCAAGCATCAAGCAGAAAGCAAGTTTAAAGGTTCAACCTTAATTGTCTAATCATGAATAGTGGTAGCAGAGACAATAACAAAGCTACAGTATCGGGCAGACATTAAAGCAGAGACATTGAAGCAAAACAGTGGGCGATGGAAAATGAAAATGAAGAACAAAAGCATATTGACGCTGTTTTAATATTCTTTGTCTTTTCAAAAACTATGAGTCACTGTTGAAGCATGAAATTGAAGATGGTCGGCTAACTTCCCGACACCGGTTCAATGGGGATATCGATTAAGCTATTTTTGTCATTTTAAAGTTGTGATTTATTTTCGTATTGTTGTGTTGTTGGTATTGATTTTAATGGTTTTGGAATTAATGATCTTGATATATTATTTTGATCATTTTATTTCGAACCTATTGCTAAAATATTGATTGTAATCCGTAATCATTACTTTTAGTATTTGAGGGTAGCATCTAACAATCGTTAATCGTTAGGAACAACATAACTTATGTTAGATAACCCGAATGTGTGAGGTTACTGCCTATATTGATCGTTTTCCAATTCGTAATGCGACTGCCAAATTGAATCTAGAGGTCGTATTCTAGGTTATTCGGTAATTAGATTTAATCAATGATCGTATCTTGATTAAATATAAGCTAAGGGAAAATTGAGATTTGTAGAGCGTTCTATTAGTCGCAGATCAATAGTTCGAAAAGAATTGTAAAGATTTTAGAATGACGGAATATGCTCGATTGTGCTTAGGTTGAGATTGACCCTAGAACTGGACCTTACCTATAATCGACACTTTTCACATTTTTGATTATTTGTTTTAATTTGTTTTCGATAGTTTAATTTTTTAATTTCTAAACTGTTTAAAATCCAAAAACCCCCCATATACTTTTCTTGCATCAATTAATTTCAGTACGAAAATTAACTGAACATTCTTTGTGGAATTTATTTGAAGAATTGATCCACCTATTAGAATGGCAATTATTGATGAACAAATGACCCATTTAAATGATCAAATTATAGGTATTATGAATAGAAATCTCAAATTTGACAAAATAAAATTTAATGCTCGTTTAAAATTAAGAATACCACTAATATCACATAACTTAGATGAAACCATTACTATCGCTTATAAATTCTATCGACAAAATTTATTGAATATTGGACAATATCCATTTTCTATAACATATCAAATTAGTTATGCATTAACTAATTCTCATCATAGTAATGAATTTAAAAATATGGACAAAATTTATATTGAACAATTATTTAATAACGTTGCTAAAGTCGGAACCAATTTACGAACAACATTAAGAGAACTACCAGAAATAAAATATCCTATTAGTTTAGAAAATCCTTATATTCCAAGATTATCTTTTAGTCATACTTCAAATCCTACCCCTCTAGATAAAAGAACTCTTTTTCATTTACAATCTTTACACTTAGACAAACCAATATGCTTTACTGAACCAGTATTACCATTTACAAAATCACTTAAAATTACTGAACCTAAGGTTAATTTAAAAACATAACAAAATATATCCGAATAAAATATCACTAAAGATCTAGGAATAATCAAAACCCAACTCCATGAATCAATAACACATATTAAAAACACTTTATGAGTGTTACCAACTATCTCGTTGAAATCTTAGGAAAGCAATACCTTATCTTCCTGATGGTCTTGATTTCTTTGGGTTTGAGAAGAAGTAATTATAGGGCTAGTTTCTGGAGTTTGTGTAATCTGTTGAGGAGTAATAGGTTGGATTGTAAGAGTTGAGTCAACAGAGGTTTGTTTTTCTAGCAGGGTAATGGTGAAACGTAATTGATTTACTTTTTTGGTCACAATACTTACTTATTATTGAAGTGACAATAATTCAGCTTCCTTTTTGCTAAGTGATTCCTTTAAACTGGCTATAGCTGCTTCCATTCTCTGGTCAGGATATCTGTAAGACTATTAGCAGAGGATGTTATATAATTAATTTTAAAATTATATTGATTTAACTCAAGCTGCCAATGAATTAATCATCCTTGATTATAATTAGCTTGGATATTATATTTAGTAAAGTCACATAAATATTTGGAATCTATTCATATTTGAAATGTAATTGGTAATAGATCAATCCTCCACTTTTGTAGAGTTTTTGTTGGACCCCGATCTTTTAGTAGAATTTAGAAATATTAAATGAACTTAAATGAGTGTTTTTGTATATGTATTGTGTGATAGACGTTATTGTGCTTTAAGCAAAATTGATGAGAAAAGAATGGATTGGTTTTGATGACTTTGATATTTGAGTAGATTTGTATGGGCCATGAAAGTTAAAAAGAATGAGTTGATTGAAATGGAAGTTGAAAATTAAGAAATAAATAGTAAAAGTATGAGAATTTGTTGAATTATGAAAGTTTGACATTTTGGAGTAGAGAGTTGACTTTTTGATTTAGGCAGAATTTGAGAAAATGGTCTTCATGAAACTTGTAGCTTTTGTTGAGAGCTTTCAATCGCCATAAAGTCTGATATTTTTTGATATCGGGATTGAAAGTTATGATCTTCCGAAGTTAAGGCTATGTTACTTTGTTTTTAAAAGTGTTATTAAAGGTAAGTTTGCGTGTACTGTGCTTTGAGGCTAATCGCCGTACTGATGTGGTTTGAATTGGAGTAAGTGATCTACATGAAAGTTGTAGCTTGTCTTTAAATCTTTTCAACGCGATAAAGTATGCAATTTTTGGATGTGAAAATTGAAACATATGAAATTGTGAAGTTTAGTTGTGGTATAGGATGACCAATTATCTGGCAGAAACTTTGATTGGAAAATTGACCTAGTTAGAGGTTGAGATTGCCTTTAAGTGCTTCATAAAAGTTTTAGCTTATGTCTTGATCTTTTCATTGATGTAAAATATGAAATTTTTGGACCATGAAATGTGAAGTTATGATTTTTAGAAGTTTTCTGTTACTGTTTTTGAAGTGGTTTTTGACCCTCTTAGAGGCCAAATTGATTTTTCCGTCCTTCATGAAAGTCGTAGGTTGCATTTTGATCTTTACATTGATATAAAATATAACATGTTTGGATCTTGGAGTTGAAAGACAGAAATTTTAGAAGTTATGTGAATATTTAGGGTGACATGATTTTGGACAGAAAGTTTGAGTCGGGTTTTGACCTCTTTAGAAAAGGAATTTTGTTGTTAAGTTCCTCATGGAAGTTGTAGGGTTTCCTTTGAGCTTTTTATTGATACCAAATTTGCAATTTTTGAAGTTTTGAGTGAAAAGTTATGAATTTTTTAAATTCTATGTTTAAAAAAAAAAGGAAAATCGGAGCCAGATGGCTCGCTATCGCGAGCCGAACCTTTTGTTCGGCGACTCACGATCGTGAGCCGACCTTTTTTGCCGAGGCTCGCGATCGTGAGCCGGCTACTGATTTCGGTTTTAATTTTTTTTGATTGATTTGAATTTTTTCGTCCATTCTTTTGCTTATAATTTTTTCGTGCGACATCCGATTGACTTGATTTTTAAAGCGTTGGATTCCTAAGACAATTATCTACATCTTCATAGGAAATTTATGAATTTTTGAGATTAAATTGAGGGTGATTGATTTAATCAAAGTAAGTTGGGAAATTTTCTGAACATGGTTCAATCTTTTGAGAAATTCTTGATCTGTGGAGATCCAAGTGAACTGATTCTTGTGACAAAATAAAATAGAGACTTGGGGCTACAAATCATATGAAGGAACTGAATTTCAATTTAGCCTCTAAGACTTTCAATTTCAGAATTGAAATCGGGTTTAGTGTGCAGTCTTGGATTAGTAAGAGTTGAAAGTATTTTGGCCATAACATTTGCTCTAGTCATCCAAATGAGGTGATTCTTGATTTGGATTAAACTAGAGAAATAGGGCTATAATTTGTCTGAAGAAAGTGATTTTTAATTCATCCTCTAAGATTATCAATTTTGGGATGGAAGTAACTTGCTGGAAATGTGTTAGCATAATGATAGCCTGAAATGTTTTAGAGTATAACTTCTGGTGTAGTGCACCAAATTAAATGATTTTGGTGGCGTTATGAAATTGAGACAATGAGGAACATTTCTCTACAAGGAAGTTTTGACAAATTCCTTCAATTTGATGGTGAGAAAATTGTCCTAAAATAAGTATGAATTGAAATAAAATTTAGGGGCAATTTTAGAAGATCACTTAAAGAATTAAGGTTTTAGGCTTATATGGAGGGGCTTTATGGTCATTCCTCACTCATTAAATGACATGGCACTATAAACAAAAGGGGCTATCGTTTTTGAGAAGGGAAGCACGATACTTAGGAGGAAAACAAGAGAAGAAAGAAAAGAAGAGAGAAAGAAGAGGAGAAGAAGCATTCGGTGGAGAAAGAAGAGAGAAGCTTCGATGATGGGAGTTAGGGTTCGGTTTTTCCACAAGATTTTAGAGGGTTTTTGATGGTTGTCCAAGGAAAAAGGTGGAAAAGCATGAAAGCTTCCTATGGAGTCCAAAAATGCCGAAAATGGAGAAGGAAAAAGGGTAAGTTGTTTCTTTTTTCTTTGGTTTTTGAAGGGGCTTTTGGTTCTATTGGCTTAA
>JANKYE010193632.1:0-15244 GCA_032467995.1 Erythroxylum dillonii
CTACAATTTGTTGAGACAAATCATCAATGGGCAGATATCTTCACTAAGCCTTTGAATGAAGAAAGATTCAAAGAAATCAGACGAAACTTGAATATGATCAAAAATGGAGCAATCGATGATTTATGGAAGACATGTTGATTTTGATTCCTTGAAAAAGAACTAGATGGACATCGAACCAGAAATTGACGCAGTTGGTTGGAAAAACTTCTTTTAGGTCCGTGAAATATGCTATTTGAATGAAGTATATGAGTTTGAAAGAATGAAAAAGTAGTTGACAATACTTTAGTATCAGTGGTGGATAGATTGTCGGTTATTGTGACACTGGAGTCAATCGAGAAAGTTAGTGAATGTCCATGTGTTGGAGCAAAGGTGGCCCATAACACAAGATGGATGACTCAAGCCAGTGTAGAAAAGGCACATATCAATTGACAACTCTATGGAAGAAGTGACCCAAAGGAGAAGAAGGCATCAACTCTTGTGCCGAAGGCTAAGGTTCTACATACGCTACTTTTTCATTGTGTTCTACCAAGAACAGGCTCGAAGAATGTGGTGACGACGATAGATGAACAATGCTTGTTTCATCTACTCAACCATCAACCTATTGATCTTCCACACCTAATTCTAAGTTACATGATGAAGTCGAAGAGAGATTCTAATGCCCTATCGTATGGTATGCTACTGACAAGAATCTTTAGAGATTCTGGAATGTTTCTTGACAGAGGAAACAAAATAAAGATGAATATAAAAAACGTCATTAATGCGTCAACCATCAGTAGAATGGGTTTGAAAAACCAAGAAAATGAGGATACAAATTCTATGGCGAAAGCAAGGACTGAGGGCGAGCAGATTGTCAGACGCAACGTGAGTGAAAATATTACACCCAGAAGGAAGACAAAACCTCAATCTACAGGAAGAATATCTATAGAAGAGAAGAAGAAATCGTCAAATGAATCAATGAAAGATAAGACGATTTCTCACAAAGAAGAAAGCCAGGTGAAACAGTTTGAAAAACAAGTGTCGTTGAAAAGAAAGGGGGAGACACTTCATTCCCAGAAATCCAAACAATCAAGAAAGTCACCAAGATTGTTAACCTTGCGTCAATAGGAACAAAAGAAAGGGAAAGGTTTGACTCTTGATAAAGATTCTGGAAAGACAGAGAAAGCACCACAGGCAACTAGATCTTTGCTCTCAATTTTCCAAGATCAGCCAGCAAAATCGACCAAAGAAATAGAAATTAAGAGGAAGTTAGTGTTTGGAATAAAGAAACCTCAACCTCCTCAACAACCTCTTTCTAGACTAGTAGAAGAAAGTAAGAAGCAAAAGACCAGTAAAAAAAGAGTACTTTAACTGTTGTTCAACAGAAGACAAAGTTAGTTGAACACATTTTAGCATATCTTAATCCTTCTGAACCGATCAGAAAAGAGGATTTAAGACTGAAGGTGATTGAAGAAGTTGTACCAATCAGGAGTAGAAGCTCAATTATTATAAGAGAACCCTTGAGAAGGTTAGTCAATGTACAAATCGAACCAATATTGATCAATAATTGATCAATACATTTGTTGAATCATGGAGAGAAAAGGTTATATGGTGTTCTGCAAGATGAAAAGTCAGAACCATATCCAATGCAGATGACTAAGGAGAGATATACTATTTTCCCAGTCACAAACAGAACAGTGATCAAGATTGTACCTGACATACAACCAAAACCTTCAAACATTGTACATAATGAAGACAAAGGGAAGAAGAAGATGTATCCAGAAGGAAATACAGATGATCTTACAGAAGATCAAATACAAGCAGAAGTGAGGAATATAGATGAGGCATGCAATGCAGCTCAACCTAGAGAAATCTATGTTTCACATCATATTTCAAAACCATCAGGAAGTCAGTGCGGATGCTTCACCATAGATGGAACTTTCCAAGTAGTTGGAAGAGTGACCAAAGGACAGTACAGAACCATCAGGGTTGAAGGTATTAATTTCAATTTAGAGACTTTTGTGCATCTAATTATGCACTTTAGACCTTTGAGTTTTATATCTTCAATTAAAAATGTCCTACACCTTCTTGGAAAACCAATTCCAAAGCTACCTTGACCTAATGACCTTGATCTCCCTGAAGGAAAGCAATCTTTCAAACCTCCTGTTATCACAATCATAGAATTAGATGTTCTACCTTCAGAAACATCTGTTGCTGCAAACTTCCTTCCACCAAGAACACCTCAACAGGATTCTACTATTGTCTTGGAAGAAGCTAGTCACATACAGCAGGGGAGTAATGAAGCCTTGGTAAAGGAAATTAAACAAATTCATGACAATATTGATGATCTGCGTGACTCAGTGAGTGATTTACATGAGGAAGTAGCTCATTTACGAGTTTCTATGGAAGAAGACCTCAAGATGATCCGCACTGATATGCAACAAATGTTTTCTGAAATCATGAAACATCTTCGGTAAAGTTCTTTTTGATTAATAACAAATAAGGGGAGAAGAGAAGAAGTAGAAGAAAGATAGGAAAAGAGCAGAAGCAAAAGAAAGAAAGTACATGGGGAGACTAGAGACAAGAAGAAGAAGATAGTAATTACATTTTTCACATGTGTATATCTTTTGATGTCTTCTTATTCATTATCTAAATAATATTCGTTTATCTTTATAAAATTATGATTATTTGTTAACATCAAAAAGGGGGAGATTGTTAAATCAAGATAACTTCACGTCTATTAATTTTGGTGACAATCAAATAATAATAATATTAGAAATAAATGAACTATTTTGATAGTGTGTTAAGCATGCAGCAAAAATACAGAAGAAGGAAAAAGACAGAGGAAGTAAAAAGACATAAGAAGCGGCAAAAGACAAAAGAAGCGGCAAAAGACAGAGAAGTAAAAAGACAGAAGAAACGAAGAAACACAGAAGAAGCGAAGAAACACAGAAGAAGTAAAAAGACAGAAAAAGCGTCAAAAGACAGAAGAAGCGGAGAAATACAGAAGAAGTAAAAAGGCAAAAAAAGCGCGGAAAACACAGAAGAAGTGGAAAACACAAAAGAAGCGCGGAAAACACAAAAGAAATGGAAAACACAGAAGAAGCGCAGAAAACACAAAAAAAGAGGAAAACACAGACGATACGAAGTCAAAGACACACTAATACGTCGGATAGTTAGTCAGTTGGAGTTAGTTACAAAACTCAACTAAATAACGGTTTCTACAAGAAACAAGAAGCAATTATCAAGAAGCAGTTGGAGACGAAGACCATAAATACAAGTTTTAGTCGAAGACTGAACCAGTTTTTTATCTTTAAGCTTTCAAGCTATTACTTACTTAGAAAAAGTTTGTATTCATAGTGCAATACACGAGAGCAAACTATACTGTAACAAAAAAGCTCACAATATCATTCTAGGAAGAGAAAGGAAAGGCTGAGAGCCTGAAGAGGCTAAGAAGCAAAAAGAATACTTGTGTAAGAGACCTGGAGAGGCTCTAAAAGAGAGGAAAAGAATACTTGTAATTTTGGAGAAGTATAGTAAAATCTCAGACGAACTCTGAGGATTGGACGTAGCCCAAGGTTTGGGGTGAACCAGTATAAAATCGTCGTGTCTATCTTCTAACTCTTTACTTTAATTTCTATTGTTTTTAAACAAGTATATAAAAGTTATTTGCGATTTAACTACGTAGATATTTTCATATAAACATTTTTTATATTCATTTAAGAGTTTGAAAAAGCTCATTTTTAAAGAAATATCAAAGGAGTTTGTATTCACGAAAAGAATACACAATTCAACCCCCTTTCTTGTGCATTTTGTATATTGTACGTAAACTCTATAATAACAAGTGATTTACTTCATTATAGACAAACAACAAGGTTAAGGAAGCTACATGGGAACCAGAAGAAACCATGAGAAAGTCTTGTCCACAACTATTTGACACAGGTAAATTTTGAGGGCAAAATTTTATTTTTGAGGGGAAGACTTGTAACGCTTCAAAAATCTCAGTTTCATTAATACTATTTTTTGGGTATGGAATAGTATATCCCGAGGATAATAGTGACACCTGGGACCCAAACTACATTTTATTTTATTTGGCATTAGATAATATTGTTCAAGGATAGCTCGAGGATCAGATTAAAGCTCAAAATGAGTTCATTTTGAGGGTTTGACCAAGAGTTGACTAGGGGTCAAAGTTTGACCCGTGAAAGCGTGAAAGTCAAACCTGAAAATAATAACAAAAGATACATGATATTAATTAAGGTCTTTATGTGAGGTTAATATTTTTCTTATGGGATTTTTTTAAGAAAAAAAGAATGGATTAAAAGTTAAATTTAGACCTTTAAAAAAAGGGAAAATGTTATTAAGGGACCACATGACATTAGTTGCCACCTAACACGCTCGTCTTCACCAAAGGTAGCCGAGAATAAGCCTCCTCCTTTCTTCTTCATTTTTATTTCATTTTCTTTCATTTTCAAGCCAATTTTCTTTATTTTTAACCCCTAATATCACCTATTAAACACTAAATCATCAACCTAGGGTCCTTAAACTCACCATATCAACAAAAAGTTTGGGAAATGATGAAGAAAAAGTATATGAGTGTTCTTGATGAATAGTACCTGAAAATTTAAAAGGTAAGTTAATGGAGTTTTTGTTACATGATTTTGGTATAGTTGCATGCATTAATGAATAAAATGCATGAAATTGAATTTCTTATGCAATATTGTGAAGATAAAGAAGATGAATTGAAGGAGAGAGAGAGAGAGAAAGAGAAGGAATAAGGAATTGATGGTCAAATTGAATTTATAGAAGCTTAATTTGAAGATTTGGACATCAATTTAGTATGTGTTCTTGCAATTCTATTTTTCCGAAAAATTGTGTATTACGTAATTTAGGGTTCTTGAGATAAAATTGGTGGTTTATGAAATTATTGTTAAAAATACTTAATTAGATTGTAAATGAAGTAGTATATGTGATTAATTTGGATTTTAGACTTATAATTTGTATTTTCCTTAATTGGCATACATATGAGAAGTGTATTGAAGTTTCTTGCAGGAGGTTTTAAGTAAATATAGAGGAAACTCTATCAAAAGTTTTATAAAGTGAATAGTAATTTCTAGAAAAATGAGGTTTTAAGTAGAAAATGTTGTAGTTTGAAGTATTAGGTATTTAAGAATTTGGTAACACTCAATATGCTGATTCTATTATCGAGTATAGGGTGTTACACATTACTTAAGAATTTAATAGAAAGAAATCTAGTAGTTTTGAAGTTCTAGCTATTAGACATAATGGCAAGTTAGGGTAAACATCCAATTATAGGGATTATGCTAGGCTTCTACTTATAGGCAAATTGTCTAACATTATTTAGCTAAGAGTTTAGGCCTATAATTAAAAGATCAAACCTAATATAATTCAAATGATTTAACAACTTACGCTTTTTGATGGCTTACTGGATAAGGATCCAAATGCACACATTACCAACTTTTTAGAGATCTATGACATATTCAAGATTAATGGAGCTTTGGAGGATGCAATATATTTGAGATTATTTCCTTTTACATTGAGGGACAATGCAGAATCATGGTTAAAGTCTTTGTATTCTAGATCCATTACCACTTGGAATGGGCTTGTTTATGTTGATGGTGTTTTGTTTCATTAAAGTTTCCTTGCCCGTATTAGTGGTGATTTATTACATAAAATTTAGCTTAAGTAACACAAGAGCCTAACATAATCCCAAGTCAAGGTCATATTGAATAAAACTTAGGGTTTTGCATTTTTAAAGGAGTGGTGTCTGAAAAACAAAGAGAGGAGTTTTTGGAGTTAAGAAAGGAATTAAGAGCCAACTTAAGAAGCTAAGATTAAGAGAAGAGAAACTTTAGGATGCGAAATAAGAAATACATTAAGATTCATCAAGAACTTCAAAGATTTAAGAACAATAAGGATATTTTCTTTAGTCTTTTATTCTTTATCATGTACTGAGGTTTTTCTTTATTTTATCATAAACTAAATAAGATATAGATCTAGGTGGGATGAACCTTAAACTTTATATGTTAAATTGAGAAAGAACCCAGAACTCAGAAAGAAACCACAATTTAGAAAGAACCCATAATGCAAAAAGAACCCAAAACCTAGAAAAGAATTCAGAAACCAGATTCATGTTTTCTTTGAACAATTCATATTGAGCTTTATTGTTGATACTCATGTGATTGCCGCATTTGATATTACTACCTGTTCATTTATTGATCATGTATTGATGCTCAGAATGCCACAAACCATTCTTGTGAAGCTAGCCTTATATTACCTAGCCTCACAAGCATGGTAGTATATTTATAACTCACTGAGTCGTGTTGTAGACTCACACCTCACTATCATCATTTCAGGGGATTAGTAGATCGAACAAGAGAGAAATCCAAGCCTTTTGAGACTCGCTTGGATAATCAGACAAGTAATATTTTTGGCATGATGTTTAGTGCAGATGTTTATAGCTGCTCCATGGGTTTGTCATAATCATATGTACATGGTATATAAATGAATATGTTATGTTATTGAGAACAATGTTGATGATAAGTAGATGTTGATGTGAGAATTGTAGATTTGGATCCTTGCTTTTTACAACCTATTAAGCAGGTATAAGGATTAATCAGACAAATGAATGGGTCATGCCGGATTTTTAGTAGAATATAGAAAAGTTAGGCTTACTATGGGTTTTGGTGGCATCAAGCCTACCCATTCCCTAGTGCCAACACGGCTCAAAAAGGGCGGGTCATGTCATGTTATGACTTAGGTACCTAAGCTTATCGATTTTGTAATGTTAGGGAAGTACCAATTCCTTTATGTCATTTCTCTCCCTTTGTTTTTTTTTTACTTTCATTGCTTTAATATGATAGGTATATTGAGAACAATATACAACTTAATTATGGGAGAGGTATAAATATCTTAATAAGGATTAATTTTTAATTTTTTTTACTTTAACAACATATCGATTAAGATAATCCACCATGAGCTCAATTGTCTTTGTGATTTGAAGTGGTTAGGCAAACAACCATACGTTTTGATGACTAAGTTAAATTTAATTTGCTTCATTAATTTGGAGGATGGATATTTAATTTTCCCTATTATAATTTTGTATATTTTATATATACATTGAGTTAAATGTGAATTCTCTGAGCATTTAACTATCCTATAAAAATTATATAAATAATTGAGCATTAAATAAGTTCACCTACTGGCTTTATACTAATAAAAATGTTAAAGTTAGAGAGTGATGTTAGCATCCATTTGAAATAGTACTTAGTTGAGTAACCAGGTGTTTTCATAAAAAAGGTATTTATTTATGCATCAAAAGGTTGTATAGCTTTTCAAACAAGCTTCTAAATGCTTTTATGTTATTGATGTTTTTATTTCAATAAGGGGTATGGCCATGTTTGAGAGTTCAATTGTTTGTCTCGTATATGTTTATTTTATACACCAAGTTGAATTATATAAATTGAGTTAAAGTTTGAATAATTATAAAGTAAGTTAAGTTGATTTATAAATTGATGCAAGTAATTAATTACCCAACAGTTCAACGACCTTTAGAATTGAATAAGTAGTGAAGAATCTTAACTAATATGTTTGATTTGGTTTGTGCTTTCTTGGAATTTTCTCACATTTAATTTATGAGTGAAAAAATTGATTTTCTTGAGGACAAGAAAATGCTTAAATGTGAGAGGAATTGATATGTTTTAAATAAACTATATTTTAGTATAATTTTTAAGAGCATTATGCTTCTATTTTGATGTTTTATAGGATTTTGTATTTTAAATGACTTTAATGTTGTTTTTTCATCCCCTTTAAAGAAAATAAATGAATTTGGAGAAGATTTGACTCAATTTTAAGAAATTTTGGTAGACTTCGAGAGAATTTCTTAGAACATGATACTTTATATGTTCCAAATTTTGTTTCTAAGAAGATTTTTACCTAAATAACACAACAACAATAAAGAGAGTTTTAAAGCAGGGACAACTAAAAATCAAAGATATAGGATTTTTAGAACTAAAAATAGAATTAAAAGCTAACTTAAGCAACTAGAATTAAGAAAAGAGCAACCTTGGTAGAAGAAACAAGGAATCTATCAAGATGCATCAAGAACTTCAAAGATTCAAGAACTATGAGGATGTTTTTTTTAGTCTTTTATTATTTTTCTTTATTTTATTATGAACTAATTTGGATATAGATTTAGGTAGGATGAACCCCATACTTCATGTGTTAAAATGATTTCTTTATTTAATGAAAGATTCTAGCTTTCTTGAGAATTATTCATGTTTTTATATTATATTAAATTCAATGTATATTTCTTTCTACCAAACTATCAGATCTTATAGAATATATGAGAGTTGAAGATTCAATATTTGGATTCATATGTTGAGTCTGAGGAACGATATGTATGAATAAATCACAATATGAATGGTGAAAGTTTAATAGGTTGCTAAAGATAAAACTACATAATATTTATGGGTTAGTGTGAAACCTTTAATTGGAATCACAAAGCGAGTTAATGCATTTTTAGGTCATTTTAATTATAAAGATATTTTGATAAAATCAATTTAAAGTTAGGGATTGTATTTCTTGAAAGAGAATGTAGTTCTAACTTAGAAATTTCTACTATTTAAAAGAGCTAGCATTAATCACTAAATGAATACAGATCCAAAAATGAAGAAAAGATTTTAGGGAAATTCTTACCAGGATCTATTTTATTCATTGGTTGTTTAAAATTGATTATTTTAAATTGGTGATTTAGATTCTTTTTATTTATTTTCTTTAGATAATTCATTCACTTCATTAGATTAGATGATAAAAAGTTAGTCAATACTAATAATTCCAGTGTCTATAGGATTGGCACTCAATCCATCTTGACTATATTGTAGGAAACAAAAGGTATACTTGTGATTTCTTTAGTATTGTTCTTTTTATTTCGTTTTATTCATATCTCATCAACCATATTGAATCCATTTCTACTAAGAGCCAAAAACACCATTTTATTATTTAATCAAATAAGTCTCTTATGATTATCACACCACTCACTTCTATCATAAGTCTCTTATGATTATCACACCACTCACTTTTATCTCTTGGTACTTTAGTCTTTACATTATCTACAATTATTGTTTTTATGTATTTCCCAAAGATTAACCTTCTGGATATAAGAAAGTGTTCCTATTCTTTCAATATATGCAATTTTACACCTTAATAAATGTGGTCTACCTATAAACTGGCTATCTTAAAAAGTGAATCAAATTGTGTTATAGTGAGCTTTACTCAAGTTTCACTAAAAAGATCGACATTGATACTAATTATTGGTTCCCCAATGACATATGAGGGGAAATGAAATTATGTATGATCACTTTTTGCCCTATTTGTGAACTAATGAATGAATTACCTATTATAATGAATGGTTATAGAAAATTCATATAAAAATTTATAACAAGCATAATAATAGTAAATAAAAGTAAGAAAAGAGAAATAAAACTAATTAATTACAGTTCAATTAAACAACCCTTGGCCAACATCAACTTTCTAAGCTACACTTGAGAATTCACTATCTTCTTCCTATAATGGATCAAGAGAAACTCTATATATAATATCTTCTTTTTTACAATTGAAGAGGAACCCTTACCATTATTTTGCTTTGTTACAAATGAAAAGTACCTCTTTATAAATTGATCAGGTGTTTGATGTGTGTAAGTTTTAATAAATACCCTCGATAATTTCGCAAGCATACGGTTCGTTCGTGTAGTACCTAAGGTGTCAATTCTATGAGGAAGGATAATCTAATCCTAAAATCTAAGGCCAGAATAAATAGCAAAAATTCAAAATATAACGAAACTAAAACAAGAATTCAATTCAATTTAATCAAATCAAATAAAAAATCAATCACAAAAATATTAATAATTGAGCAACTGCAACATACACCTAAGAATCAACCTAGGGGAATTACCAATTGAGAGAAAGGGAACTTTACTTATCCGTAATGCTAACCTAATCGATTATGAATTACTGGATTATTGGTTCTAAATAGTCATAGGGTTGATTACTCCCTCTCAACTTTTAACCATTAACCCTAAATTATAAACCCTAATCAGATTATGGAAATTGCAATCTCTCGATTAACAACCTATCCAAAACCTTAATTAGCTTTGAAGTTGTCTAATAAACTATCAGAAACTTATACAAGATCTCTCTTCGCACAATTTACCGATTTGATTTAATTCTTGTTCTATTAAATCACCTAACTCTCATTAGCCTAATTTAATTATTTTTCATTCGATTCACCCTCTTAGTTTATTATTGAATTATGCACATCCAGAATTAAACCACAACAAATCCAATAATACATAAACAATCAAATTTCATTAATTCAAAGACAAAACTCTGAAGGTGAGTTTAGAACATCTCAACATTCAAATCCTATCGTCAAACTGTTATTCCCAATTCTATACAATAATGAAAATGAAAAAAAAAAGAAATATGATCTAAACAGATGTGGAGGCAACAACGTCATGAAACTCTTTATCTAGGAATTATGTTAAGTCAGCTTTTTCTCTACTTCTCTCTTCCTTCTTCTTTTTCCCAATCTCTCGATGAATTCTCTCTAGGGTTTCTTCAAGGTGGCTAATGTCAAAAGCCCTCACCACCTCTTTGTCTTGTTCTTTAAATATCCTTTGTGTTCTGAGCAACCATAGGCTTTTTTCGGGGTCTGAAAGGTCCAAAAAATCCTCAAAACTTGATGTTTCTGAGTGTCTGTGCGTCTGCCCAATGCAAGCCACGATCGTGGACCAAAACTTCTTTGTTCTTTGATGTTGACCCTGAAACACTATCAAACACATCAAGGTACCTCAAAAATATAATATTTAACTCAAAGACTTGTACTAACACATAAAACACTTAAAACATAAATAATTAACAATATAACACAATTCTAACCTAATCACATACTATATGATTAAATTAATAGCTAAACACATATCAAACTAAGCCTTGAAATATGATGAAATTTACACTTATCAACATCCCCACACTTAAACTTTTACTTGTCCTCAAGCAAACAAAACAACAAACTCACAAAAATCACATAGCACACAATGCAGTAATGAGACAATGGCTTCAACTTCGTGAAATAAATTTAACTTTAAACACAATCATTCAAGTTGTTTCAAATCATTAACAAGTAAAAACTGCATCTAGGGGCTATGAACTAAACATACATATTAATCAAAAACTCAAATGTCAAGATATTCAACCTTTTCAATTGTACACACACACTAATGATTCTTTGGTCATTCAAACTCTGAAACTACTCATACGTATGTTTTCATGAAAAGTCCAACTATTTGTAAGTTTGGTAGGTTTTATTAGAAAAATTTTATTTATTTATTTTTGTCGACATGAATCTAGTCTTTTATACGGAGGCAAACATTGGTGATGAATGTCGATCCGGTTACTCGACTAAGTCATGTTTTTATTAAGCTACTTGTTTGGAACGTCATTATGGCCTTTTGGCGCAGAGGCACACATTTGTGATGCGTGTCGATCCAGTTACTCAACTACATCACGTTCTCAACTAGTTGCTAGCTCTATTCATAACAAACACATTCTTTTTATTTAAAATTAACAAACACGTTCTTTTTATTTCCTACCTTGTTGCTTTAGCTACTAGTTTTCATTTAAAAAAATACTAGCAAAGCTACTTTAGTTTAAAGACCTAAAATTATGAATGAATGTGACAATTTAGAGGGTGACAAACTCACACTAAATCCTAATTAACTTGCATATTTAGCCAAAGAATCCAATTTACTAATTTCGTAAGCTAATGACTCTTCACAATCTAATAGACTGTGTTCAAAATTAAATTAATTTAAATCCATCTAAGTCATTGACACATTCACACAATTCATAAAATGCAACCTAACAAATTGTCATACAATATGCAAATTTCAAACTCAAAGAAAAACATATAACCCTCTCCACACTTAAATCACACATTGTCGTCAATATGAAAAGGAGGCAAACAATCACGTATGGAAAGAAGAACCATAAATTAAAATAAAAACAAAAAATAAAATAGAGACTAAATTTAAAAAGAAAATGGTTAAAAACAAAGTCTCACAGTGATGGAGGCGGGGATGGTTTCAGAGATGGTGTGAGACGCCTTGAGCCTCAAAGTAACGATGGATACGACGTAAATCCCAGCTCTAACATCGTTGTGTTCAGGCCATCTACTTCATTCTTCTAGAGTTCTCTACAAGTGTATCTGTAATTACCTGGTGTTCATGGAGATTATATCGAGCACTTTCTTCTAGCCTGGTTCATCTGTGTTCTTTTCCTCTTTGGACTCCCCGATAGTCGAATCCTTTTCTTGTTATTGCAGAGCACTCAAACTCACTTGATTGGTCCAAATCTTGATGTGTGTCTTAGCACTAATATCCTGAAGTTCCATATTATAGGACTTCAGGATTTCAGCTCGCCACTGATGATGATGGTTCATGAATTCAAGATAGTATACTGTGAATCCGTTGCACTCAACTCGATAGTAATCAGCTATGGCCAAAACCAAGTAACTCATTCCTAAGTTATTGCTCCTCTTACGTCGAGTAGCAATAACTGCATTAAAGATGTAGATGGTTGTCCAAACTGGGATATTGTGGTCCATGCAACACAAAAGGAAAAGTTCCTTTGTCGAAAACAGTTTGACACATGAATTTGTGTAGCAACAAATGTTTGTGGCTCCTAATGATGTTGTTGTGTGCATTCTTGGCATCAAAACGCTTTAACCTAGTTAGTTTAGTCTAGTAAGGGGTGACATGGAAATCATCATGTTGATCCATTACAGACGATTCGAGGAATCCACAAATTTCATACAAAGTCTGATAATTAAGCTCATAAGGTTGTCCCCGCAACCTAAACCACAATTCCCTAAGTTTATTGGATTCAAACTAAAGGGATGTAAAGAATTCTAAGGTAAGTTCTTCATAAATTGGGTATTTAAATTGAATAAATTGTCCCTATTGAATTCTCTCTACTAAATTTTCAAACTGGTCTCTTAGTCTAGTCTATCTAAAGTTTTAAAATGAAAATTCTTAGAAACCATAATTTACTTATTCCGTAGAGAGTGAAAGCAGTTACCTTCCTCATTTGAGAAGATTGAGAAAGGAGCTCTGTAATTAGCTGCCTTGTCTCTTTTTTCATGGCCCGACAAGATCGAGAAAGGTGCGCCATAATTAGCTGCCCTGTCTCTTTTTTTATGGCCAACACTTGATTTCTTTCTGATGATTGGTTACGCTTTGTTGACTGCTTAACGCGCAGCATAATGGATTTCAAGTAGTAGAAGTTGAAAGATACTGGAAGTCTGGAATTTGGTTAGAGAAAAGTGAGAGCGTTTGAAGATTCTAACTTAGAGAGATAAAATTAAAATGAAAGTGAATAAAAAATGAAGTATGACATGAAAATATAGGTGACGGAAGGGTAAAATGGTAAAAAATTAGTTGAAATTTGCATGGACTGTTTTACCTTGCCGCAAGCCATGATTATAACCTAGGCCTACAATATTTCCACCAATTTTTTATTTTTACACTTTCCCGAAATCACTTTTTAACTCTTTATAACTCTATCACCTCTCTTCTGCTTACTTCCTTGATCATTTAATTCATGTTGAAATCTGATGTCTTCTCGATTCTATTTAAAAATGAAATATCCTAACTACAGAATTCAAACTATCTAAAAAATCAAAGGAAATAATCATGCAATTAACAATCCATGGGTTGCCTCCCATGCAGTGCTTCTTTTGATGTCGGTAGCTCGACGCTCTTCTTTCATTGGAAACTCAGCCGGGGTTAATTATTAGCGGCTTGCTTCCATTTTTTTTGTTCAACATCAGTTTTGTAGCTCGTAAATAAGCTACAAATTACAAAATGATCAGAAAGACAATGTTGATAACATTATGAAAACCAATTAAGCTCAATAATGTCCTTTTTTCGAGTGAACTGTCAACAAAGCAGGGAATAACAAAAGTCCTTGAATCTTCTATCGAATCCAATAATTTGTCCTATAAGAAGGTGAGTTGCTCTCTTTCTTCCTTAATCACCTTCATCTCCTCTATTTCTTCTGCTTCACGAATAAAGACTTTCGTAGCTTTTTCAAACTTGATGTTTGTTGTCATCTGTTCTTCATCCTTTTATTTTTTAAAAGATTCAAACACATCAATTATCCTAAATGAGCTACTCTCCTTCGGATTTTCAAATACATCATTCATGTTGAATGTCACTTGGTCATCATTAATCTGAAGGATAAGGGTCCTTTCATGGACATCTACCTTATATTTTTCGATGTTCAAGCATGGTATACCAAGATCTGGCGGATAATATAAGGGGTTTTCATCCTCTTTCTTCTCCTCTTAGTCTTCAATAAGGTAGGGTTCAATTTAGTTTTTCACTGATCCTTCTAGCTCTCCCCTATTCTTAAGTGCGATAGCCTCATATTGCTCTCTTTAATGTATTTCCATATTACTTAGAGAGTCTTCCACACTTCTCTTACAAAATTCGTGGGAAAGTTGTCTCACTCGAATCTCTAGTTGTGAATAGATGAGGCATGATTTTCCGTTACGTGCTCAATTTGCTTTTCTAGTCTCTTTTGGCTCTCTTCTATGCCCTTGAGCTTATCTAAGATCTTGTCTAATTTAGAATCCCATGAACTGGACTCATCTTATTGAAATCCTAATAGTTCTTGATGTCCTAAGTGAGTCCTTAAATTGTTGGACTAATAGAAATTTAGGTAGTTCTGCCACCCCGGAGTGTACATGTTCTAATAATGATCATTACTTCCCCATCCATACTATGTCTCATTGTGGTTTGCAAAAGTTCCTTACTCCCTATAATATCTATCCTCCATCATTGTTCATTCCATTTCTTCTTGGCATCTAGCTTTTCAGATGTCTCATTCTCACTCTAAGATGTCTTAATGTGTCTCTACTTTACGCCCAAACTTCTTCTTCTTCTTTTTTACTTTTTTATTTTTATTATTATTTAAAATAAAGATAGTGAAAAAGCCTTAGACTAAAGAACTAAACTAATTGCCTACCCAACAATGATGCTAAAAACTTGATCTGGTATTTGATGTGTATAAGTTTTAATAAATACCCTCAATAATCCGCAAGCGCATGGTGTAAGTGTATAAGTCGACTTGTCCATTGTGCAAGGCGACTTATGCCTGCTCGGTACTGACAAGTCGACTTGTATCT
>JANKYE010198834.1:0-15167 GCA_032467995.1 Erythroxylum dillonii
CTCGAGGTTCAGCTTGCTGCAATCTTGGAATTAATTATTTTTGACCGGTTTCCAAGGTCGATTTCTGAATCGAACGACAGAGCCGCGATCAGGAGTCATGGCTTAAATGTTGGTCAGTTGGGATTTTGAATGGCTTAGTTAGATTGTACATATCTTCCTCATTCATTTAGTACTTCTGTACTAGATTTTGTAGATGTACTTGTTGTAAAGGTTGAAAGACAGTGTAGACTTTCTATTTTTGAGAAATGAAATGAGGAAAAATTGTTTAAAGAAAAAAAAATATATAGCGATTTTCTTATGATGCTTTATAAGAGAGTAATGATATGATGCCATATGAAGTGAATGTAGTGATCGAACATAGCTCGCCCTTGTCGTAGGATATGTATCGGAATGACCTCCGGGCGTTTCGGTGTGTACCCTGCGTTAAGGGGGCGCTACATATAGGTGGTATAAGAGCATGGTTGGCATTTGATGGGACATATAGAATTTTAAGCATGAAATATCGTGAGAAATGCAGATAATTATTGAAATTATTATTTGTTATAGGTCATCCGCTCTAGGTGATCAGTGTATGTGTTGAATCTAGAAAATTAGGGATGTTAGTGTATGTGTAAAAATGATTGTTAGAGATAAATGAATAGAATTTAGAGAGCTTAATTTAACCAAGATGGAAACTATATTAACCTGAATTGAAGTAGCTTTTGAGAGCATGAATTTTGGAAAATTTGAAGTGATAATGATGATCCTAAGCAGATGAAATTTGTGGAAAATTGAGGAAAATTGAATAGAGCACTTTCGGGTCACTCATCCCACGATGGTGGGAAGGTCCTCCACGATCATGGGTAATGCTTTGATTGAGATTGGAAATGAACCTAAATCGTTGCTTGATTCGTTATTTAAGGGTTTGATAAGTTTAGGTTGTTAATTGATGTCATAACTTAAGAAATGGATTGCCTTGATATCATTTTGTTGAAACATGGAAATTATAAGTTGTTAAAGGAATTAAGATATTCTTATAAATGCAAATATGATTCAAAGGATATGAGTAATGTGTATTAGATATAAATGAATGAACATTGGAGAACATGATGTAATTGTGGGTGAGAATGGGATAATTATTTGAACGTATATGGCTGATGAATAAATCAAGCTTATGTAAGGTATAAACCTAATTAAAAAATGGTAGTATATAAGCTATAAAGTTTGAATGATCTAAAAGCGTTAAGTATAGTTAAGATCTTTGTATATTAATACATACCCAGAAGGTCAATTGATAATGCATTGAAATATGATATGTATACATATGAATGATTGAATAATCATATGATTAACAACTTAATGATGTGTGTATTGCATGGAGATAGATACACTAGTTGATCATCAATATCCAGGCATTGCCAGATCATCAAGGCAATAGTTTATCTAGAGCACACTGTGAGTTAAACTAAAAGTGTAAACTCAATTATATGTGTTTTTGTATGATCTGTATGTTGAATATGAAATGCGTGAGCAATTGAATGTGAAATGCCAGACTTAGATCTAATAAATTTGACAGGTGGTAGGAGCTCACAGGAATGAAAGGTAATGAAACATAGCATATGGAATGATGCATCACATTGAAATGCATGATCAGATAAAGGAGTTGTGACCGGAGTGACCAACATGAAAAAGAGCTCCTACCAACGTGACCGGAGTGACCAACATGAAAAAGAGCTTAGTTATTAATGAGCTCAGTATCTACAATGGATACAAGATAGTAAATAAAATGATCCTAGTATCTACGATGGATACGGGATACTAAGTAGGCGCTCGGTCGCAACAAAGCAAAATAAAATGGAGTCACATTTGCATTTGCATATACATCCTTATATGTAACGTATGATCAAATTGAAATGAATTATTGAATTGTTTGAAATACACTTTAAAAGTCAATGACGATGTGTTGTGATATGAAATATTAGCTTACTTGATATACTTATGAAAGTATGATAATCTTGATGTATTTGATAAGGTATGATGAATGTGATATGATATTCAATACTGGATGATATGTAATACTTGTTGAATTAGGATATGACTTGTCTGTGTGTATTTAACTTGAGTGAATACATCAATGATGGCTCAATCATTGAGTTCGCAAACTCATCAAAATTACAACATTGATTTTCAGGTTCAAAAAAGATCTAGTTAGACTAATTGGAGTATAGCTACTGCAATTGGACATAGGTTAATGGTCGACATCAGTTGTACCTGTAGATGTCTATAGTCATTATGCATAAAAAATATCATTTCTCAACTATTGTAAAATGTACATGTGAATTTTGAAATGTAATGACATTTATGACTAGATATGTTTGTAAATTAAATGGAACAAAATGAATATTGGATTGCTTATGCTATTTGTGATGCCTTAAAATGTGTCAATGCGATTGTCTTAACGTCCCATCCTCATAGAGTATGTTCTCGAATATCCTCTAGTATGTCAAGCATATGCTCTATGAGAGTGAAATGTCACATATTCAATTGACCTAAAATTACAAATGAATGGGTCAAATTCCTTAGCTAAACAAACTAGCATCATATCCTAACTAACATGCATATTTGACTAAATCAAACTAGGAAACTATATTGACAAGCTAATAAATCTTAGTAACCTGAAAGACTATATTCAAAGCTAAACCAATTTCGTTAAGTCCTATCTATTGACACATTGACACGAGTCATGTTATGCAAACCTAAACAAAACTAACATATAATATGCAAAATTCACATTCAAAATAAAAACATATAATCTGATAATGCAACCCTCCCCACACTTGGACAACACATTATCCTCAATGTGAGAAGGAAAAATAACTTACAAGGTGGGAATCATAATAAAACTACAAGAAAGACATAAATAAAAAAATAAAAAGATAAAGGTTAGAATATAAAAACCTATAATGGCGATTGAGGTGGTGATGGCGTTAGAGTCTGAAACCAAATGCATTGACGCCCGAGATTACTGACCTATCTTAAAATTGCTTTTAAAGTAATAAGAGAGTTAGCAATCCAAAACATTAAAACTTATTTTTATAATTTAAAACAAACCTAACTACATAAAAGATTCAATCTAACTATCAAGCATGATAAGTTATAGTGATTAGCTTGACCTAACATCCTTTGAAACTCAGTAAGGATCAATTTAAGTGGCTTGCTTCCACCTTTGTTGCCCAACTTAAGCTTCATAACATGTAAATAAGGAACATGTTGGAAAATAATCAAAAGGACAATGTTGATAAAATTAAGAAAACTAATTAACAAACTATCAATAAAATAGGGAATAACAAAACTCCCTGAATCTTTTATTGAATCCAGCAGTTTGTCCTATAAAAGGGTAAGTTGTTCTTATTCTTCTTGATTCACCCCCGTCTCCTCTTCTTCTTTCACTTCATGAACACTTCAACCTTAATGTCTTGTATCCTTTGTTCTTCATTCTCTTATTTTTCAACTTCTAGAATAGATACTTCCTTATATGCTTCAAACCCTATATCTGTTGTAATTTGTTTTTCTTCCTCTTGATATTTTAAAGATTTGACTTCATTAATTCTCATGAATGAGCTGGCCTCCTTTAGATTCTTTAATACATTATTCATCGTAAATTTCGCTTATTCATCTCCAATATGAAAGATGAAATTGTCTTCATGGATATCTACGAAAACTTTTTATGGTAAAAAAATGGTATACCAATAATTAGCAACAAACAGTTTTGATCTTCTTCAAAGTTTAGCACAACAAAATCCATATGAATTATAAACTTGTCTACTTTTGTAAGTACATCCTCTAACATGCCAAACAATTTCTTTATCAGCTGATCTGCTAACTTAATATGCATAGATGTTGGTTTCACATCTCATATCCCCAATTTCCTAAAAATTGATAAAGGAATAAGGTTGATACTTACACCTAAGTCGCATAAACATTTTGAAATCTTTAAATTACCTATTACATAGGGTATTGTTAAGCTCCCCAGATTTATCAATTGTGAGGGTATATGGTTGGTAATTAAGAAGTTGTAGGTTTCTGTCATGGCTACCATTTGATTATCATCCCAAGTCCACTTGGTGGATAATATGTCTTTAAGGAACTTCGCGTAATTGGGCTTGTGTTTCAACACTTTCAAAAAGACAAGTAAATTTGCCATTTCTTTAGCTTTTCCATGAATTTTTCAAATGGTACATCTAATTCTTTCATTTGAATTCTTCATAGAAATGTTATTTTCAGTGCATAAGGTGGAGGAAAAATGTATAGAGGGTTCTCATTCTTGTCTTCTTCTTTTATTCTTCTGCAAATGGGTCATAGCTTGTCTTTCCACTAGTTCTTCTAGCTCTGTCCCACTCCTAAGTGTGATAGCCTTACATTACTCTTTTGGATTTACTTCCATACTGCTCAGAAAGTTTTCCTTACTTCTCATACAGAATTCCCTGTAAAGTTGGCTCATTTGAATCTCTAGGTTGTGAATAGAAGTGGCATGATCTTCCATTATTTGTTCAAAATTCCCTTCTAGTCTCTTCTGGGCATCTTCTATGCTCACAAGTTGGTCCATAATCTTATCCAATATAGAATCACAAGTTTGCAAAGGTTCTTTGCTCCCTATGAAATATTTCCTCCATCATTGTTCTTTATATCTCTTCTTAGAATTTAACTTTTCAGATTCTTCATTGTTGCCTTGTGATTTCCAAAGTGATGTGTCTTCAACTTTGTGTCCAAACTTTCCTCGTTTTTTTAAATTTTAAATCTATTGTGATTAGGTACCACAACCACAAGACATAATGAAAATTCCTTAAAACAAAGGAATTTAACCAGTCCTAAACTAATTTGCTAGCAATGATGAAAAAACTTGTTGAGCAAGTTTTAATCCTATAAAAACCTCCATATTTTACAAGCGCATAGATCGTAGCATAGTATATAAGGTGTCGGTCCTACGAGGAATTAGTAAACTTATCGAATCCTAATTTATCTAAGGTCTAAAAGTGTAGTTTAAATGAAAATAAAAACTAAACAAAAAACAATCGAATATGGAGTGATTGAAATGCGAATTATAATTTAATGCAAGAAATCCAATTTGAGCACCACTAATTGACAATTAAGATTCAAACCAAAAAGATTAGTAAATTATGAGAAAGGGGATTTATTCTATCATTAATGCTAACTTATTCACTTAAACTTTCGAATGCTGGATTAGTCTCTCTTGAGTTGTAATCATTAAGCCTTAAATCATAAACCCTAATTAAGTTGAATTACGAAACATTAAATGTCTCAATTAACAAAACATTCCACAACCTAACTAGTTCTTAAGCATTCCATTAAACAATTGGGTCCTCACATGAGATCTCTCTCTGTATAATTACCGATTTGATTATTTGTGTGGCCTATTAGATTGTTTAACTCTCATTAATCAGCCTAATCAATTTGCATTCAATTCACTCTCTCAATTTATTACCAAAGCATGCAATTACAACAAATAATTAAAACACCCATCATCATTAACAACAAAAGCCACTAAAACAACATTGAATAAAATATAAATCCCTATAAGAAGTTATAACATCCTTGAACCAAGATTCATCATCATTAATTCCATCTCATATATCAATTGAATGAAATAAAAGATGAAAATAAGAAAAGATAATTTAAAGGATTGGAGGTTGGAGCAACAACTAAAGCTCTAACTTCTTTCTCTTCTTCTCTGATAATTAGACATTGCATCATGTTTTAGTGGGTAGTTTGGTGTGTGATTAGATGTTAATTTGATTATTTAGTTTGTGTTTTGGTTATAATTGTGTTAGTTTGTTAAATATTTGTGTTTTAATTGTTTTATGGGTTAGAGCATGCTTTTGAGCTTCAATGTTATATATTTGAGGTGCCTTGATGAGTTTGTTAGTGCTAATATCAAAGAATGAAGTAGCTTTAGAGGGACCCGAACCAAAGCAAAGGCCCACGAGTAAGCCAAGATAGTGACATAAGTAGGTGCAAAGAGCCACGATCTTGGATCAGTCTGCCACGATTATGACAGAAGGCAAAACTCTAGGCCACGATCGTGGCCTACACGATTAAAATGTAGACAAACTTCCCTATTTGAGTTTCCAAAGGACCTTTCGAACCTAGAAAAGAACACCAGGGTTCCCCAAATTAGAAAAACCTATCAAATGCATTACGATGAAACCCTAATGGGAGGTTCATTTTTTTCCACTTTTGAATACCCTCAAGTGGATCTTCATGACTGCTACCCTCCAAAGACGTTTGGATCCCCTTTCTATTGTGTAATTCTTTCATCTTGTTGTTCTTTCCTTTGAATGTGAAGATGAATATGGATATATGTATGGATTTGGGTTTGATTAAGATGTTTTAACTTTCTATCCAGATTTGACTTTGATTTAATGTTAATTTAGTTATTATTATGATTGGGTATTGTGATTGATTATGGTATTTGCATATTTTAGTAATAAACCAAGAGGGTGAACTAGACAAAAATGATTAGATTGGGTTAATGAAATTTAGGTGATCTAATTGACCACACATCAATCTAGTTAGTTATTATATGGAGAGAGATCTCATGTAGGACCCAATTGTTTATTAGAGGCTTTAAGATCTAATTAGAATTGTAGGTCTTTTCCTAGTTGAGAGATTCAAAATTCCATAATTTAATTAGGGTTAATGAATTAAGATGCATGATTATAACTTGAGAGAGAGTGATCCCCCCTTTAATAGTCAAGAATCGACAACCAATTAACACATAAATGGCTAGGTTCACATTAATGATAGGAAGAATCCTCTTTCCCATAATTTGGTAATTTTCTTTGATTGATTTTCATTGAGAATTACGTGTTGCTCAGTTTTAATTCCTTTTATGTTAAATTACTGAATAACATTCCCACTAATCAAATTCTCGTGTTTAATTTCTTGTTCAATTTTATTTTCATTTTAATAATTTACTGGCCTTAGAGAACACAGGATTAGATTAGTTCACCTTTCTCTTAGGATCAACCTTTCACTTACTACAAATCATGACCCATGCACTTATGGTATTTAAGGGCTATAAATTATAAGCTTGCAAATTAGACAACATTCTCTCTCTTCCTTCTTTCTCTTCCTCAACTTTTTCCCAAAGTGGCAAATGGAGGCTCTCCTTTCTAGGTCATTTATCTTGTGTTATGTAGCCTTTGTTAATTAGGGTAAAAACTAGGTTTTATCCGAGCCCTAAATTCTAAAATAACCAGCAAAAAAATTAAGTTCAGGAGGTTGGTCTGCTAAAAGAGTGATTGTCACAATCGTGGCCCTGGGTCCTCTTTCGGGCTTCCTCCAAATCTTCTCTATTATTTGATATCTGATCTCAAACACTAACGAACACATCAAAGTACCTCAAACACGTAAAATTAAAGCTTAATAGCATGCTCTAACCCACATAAAACCTAAAACCCAAATATCTAACTAACTAGCACAATTCTAAGCCTAAGCATGCATGAATCAATTAATTAACAAATAAAAACATACTAAAATGCTTATTAAAACATCATACAACCTACAACTATCATGTATTAGACTGTGTATAATCCAAAATCTCTAGAATTCATGATTTTGCATAAGTTGAGGGACTTACAAGCCTTAAACACGATCGTGTATTCCTTATTTGTTTCAAATCTTCTTTTTTATGATGCATTTTCATCCGAATTCTTGTCCTTTTGGTCTATGAAGGCAATTATAACCTATAAATACACTTGCAGTAAATTAAGAACCAAATATACAATAAAAGTATAAAATATCAAAAAATGTATCAAATATGAGGTGTAAATATAGTTAAATATGCATCTATCAAACATCTTACACTTAAGCTTTTGCTTATCCTCAGGCAAACTATAATTAAAGTTATAATATAACATCTATCCTTCATTAATCTTAATACGTACATTCATGTCATATTGAATTAAATTAACATACAATTAGAGTCAAGAAATTGTAAAATTAACTTCCTAAGCAACATCAATAACAATCACATTGATAATAGCATTGAAATTTAAAGCATAAATCTTTATACCCTTACCAAGATTTGACTCAATACACTCAAGTATTTAGGGGGAAAAGTATCCAACTCTCAAATTAATGCATAGTTGGACTCTCACCCTATGTTTGCAATATTATCACATCTCTACCACCTATGTGTAAGTTAGGAAAAAAATCAAAAGGTCTTTACACAAGTTTTAATGGAGTATAGGAAAGGTATTGTTAGTTAATAAAAAGGGTTAAATTGAAGGAAATTTACTAATGAGACATTACAAGAGACTTGTTTGCAAATACACAGGTCCTTTTATTGCTACTCCATTGGTACTATATACTTTCTTCTTTTCTTTTAATATGTTCTTTTTATTTAAATAAAAATTTTCAAACTTTTAGTACCATAATCTTTAGGGTTAAAAAAAGGCTTCAAAGAAATCAAGCTAAAGGTTAATATGCAAGTTATAATCAATAAAAAAGTCTAAGATTCAACTTAGTTATTCCTAAAGGATAATTTATGGGTAAGTTAATTTTCAAAGAAATATAATAAAAACAAATTGTTGAATCTAATTGTCTTTATCACTTCAATGCTTTTAATTTAACTTATATGTTCCCAATATATATAATGAAAGCAAGTTCTATAATTATTCCACTATGCATGATGGCACATTAATTGCCTTTTTAGTGGCAAATTGTTAATAAAAAGGGAATAACAAAACTCTCCGAATCTTCTGTTGATGTAAACAATTTATGTTTGAGGAATTGGGAACCCTTTATACTTAAGTGGACTACCAATGTCTCATAAATAGTTTCCTTATTTGGTTCTTCTGCCAATTCTTTTCAATAGTCTTTGTCCATTCTTTTTCTTCTTCTTTGTCATCAAAGGATTTTGGTTCATATTCTTCAATTACCTCCTGCCACTTCTCTCCTCTTCTTTTATGGAGACTTCTTGTTCGTTCACAACTGTTGCCTCTATCATATCATTGTCCTTCTCTACAATACTAGCAATTACATCCTCATATTCTTGGAATGCCACTTTATCTATGAAGCCAACCTTTGTCTTTTCTTCGCTCTACTATGTTAATAGGCTTAAATAGTATTCTTTGTTATGCTCACGATATTCAGGTGAAGAAACTCCTTCTTCGAACTTGTGATAGATAGCTTTAAGTTCAACAAGGCATTCCATTATTTTATTGTAATGCTTTGTTCTTCTTCTTCTTTTTTCTTCTCCTAAGAGCTCATTTCTACACCTAAGGGTGATTGCCATTCCATGTTCTTTAGGATCTGCGTGAGGCCCCAAGCTATACCCTATTAGGAATGTTTCTTGTCCATCAAAGTATATGTAATGGGTGTTAACAATTAGGAAAGTGAGTTTTTAGTTTGAGACATAATCAGTATTAATGGAATTGTAGGGGTATTTCAGTAATTTGTGTTAATAGTGCTATACACAGATAAAGATACATTAATCATGGAATAAAATGCTAAATTTATTCAGACAAAATGCAATTTCATAGAATAATACAAAGGTGTGGTCATTTTTGTTATTAATGAAAGGTGAAAAGTAGAAACCAATAGGATGGCCATTTGTCATATATCCCACACCATAACACTTAGCCATGTGGAAAATAGCATGTTGTCCATTTGCAGCTTTGTCTAAACATGCAAATGAACAAGGGGAGGGTCAGCAAACAGAAAAACTTGTAGAAGATTGAGCTTCTTTCTCTCCATCCACCATCTTGTTAAATCCTTTTGTGCGTTTGAAGTTAAGGTATGTTAATTGCATGTTTTGGTGTGAAATTTAGCTCTTTTCTCATCTCCTCTTCAACTAGGGTTCTGTTATACATCATGATTGTTGGAAATGAGTAGTGAATGGGTTTGTTATTTGTAGAGGAGATGAAGACCAAAAAAGGCAAGAAATTGGAGTAAAGAATAAGAGCTTTGAAATGCTCCTTTCAAAGGTATGGAAAATTTGATATCTTGGTGGGTTTTTTAAGTGTAACATGAGGGGTTTTGTTAAGAAAAGTATCATAGGTGAAAATGGGATGTTTCTCGTTCATTTGGATTTGTCTTTGGCTTTACTTTTGTATGATATGACTAAAGTAAGTTAACTGGAGTGTGTACCTCGTTAAATGAAGTGGTTCCACTGAACGGGCATCTGTATTTTAGCCATATCTTGATTTGTAGATATCCAAATATGATGATCTTAATTTTAGATTAAACTAGATATATATGTCTATAATTTTCATGAAGGAATTGAATTTGAGTTCTATCTCTATTGAAATTTGGCTTGAAGTTACGTACTAGTTACTGTCCCTATTTGAGAATAGTCTATAGGATTTTGGGTGTAACTCATAGGATAATGAACCTAACTGCATTAAATTTATGTCACTAGTAATTTAAGATATATAGGAACATTTTTAGAAGAATATATTGCCTAAATACCTCATTTTCTATGTCATAATGGCTATACAAAACTGTCCTGGAAACTTGTCATAAGAAAAGCTGGAATTGGGTACAGTCATACATCACTCCCTTTTTTTAACCTAAACATGAATTTTTCCTTACCCAAATGCTACTATTTTAGATATCACTGCAAAACTCTTTTAGATATCACTGCAATTAAGCAAACTTTGTTATTAGGGTCAAATGAGACTAATGCTTATAATGTGTAATTACTTAAATGGTTTTATTAATTCATTATTACAAAGACTTATATTCATAAGGAATATTAAGTTTGATCCGATGTGAATGAACATTTTCAATTTGATCATAAGGCAATTACTTTATATGTTATACATTATTTCTCTTACATGTGGCTATGAAATGTGATATGATTTACTTTAACCTACCAAGTCCTAGTTATGGGTAAATAGGCATGCCTAGAAGGGTCTGCAACTACTTTTGTTCTTTGACACTATGGTGTCTTCCACTTTAGAGACTTAAGTCTTTTTTATTTATGTAGCTACCAATCATAGATATCTTACGTTCTGTTCCCCTTACCCACTTTGAAAAAATTTGTAGGCAATTCTAAATATGTTTGATATTTGTTATGTTTTGATGCAATTGATAGTCGGATTACTTTTAATAAAAAATTGCTTTGTGATATGTCATGATTCATTTACATGTTAATGTCAGACAAATGTAGGAAGTATTTTCCATCTTATATCTTGCTTTATTTATTTTCCCACTAAGCTATACGCTAAACATGATGGCTTTCCTCCATGTAGGTCTTGATAAAAAGGTTTAAAGCTGGGACAACCATAGTGGCCAAAGAAGGATGTATTATGTTTTGGAATATTTTATGCTTAAGCTTTGAGTTGTATTCAATATTATGAGACTTTTTTTTAGTTTGTGTTAATGGCCTGTAATAACCATAAAATAGGATGGGTTTGAACTTAAAGCATGGATTTGCTAATTACAATTCGTATATTGTGTCTTGTTTATAACTCAATTACATATGAAATGAGATGTATGTTTGCCTTATTTTCTAGGGATTATTGGAATGTCTTGGCTCATTTTAGGTTGTTTTTTATATGGCATCCATATCCTCTTGATATCAAAGTATGGCTTAGGCGATTATAGTTTAACTAACGCATATATATTGCTTGTATATAGATATAAGATTTGTGTTTGGCCTAATGTGGTTTGTACGATGTTTTGGTTCTAGATTCGAGTAGGGAAAGGTCTCATGAGGCTGTTAATAAGGTTGTTGAAAGTAATACTCCTGTGCGATCTCATCCATCTGTATCTAGACCCTCTGGGAAAATTAAAATGAAGCTGAAGCACCACTTCTTCCTCCACCTCCAGTTCAGGGGGAAGCTTTATTTAAGTTGCTGCAATGACTACAACCATGGCTTCGATTGATCAATTACGAAAGTATGGAGCTGAAGATTTCATTGAAACATCTTTAGATGAATCTAAAAAGGATGAATTTTGGTTAGAAAAGGGGAAAAGAGTGTTGGACGAAATTAGTTGCCAACCTGAACAGATGGTGGATTGTTTTGTCTCCCTTCTTCAAGTAGTAGCTTGTGAATGGTGGAAATTTGTTTTTAGATATCCTCATTTGCCTGAGCCTCTGACTTGGGATTTCTTTTCCTAAGAGTTTAAAGCAAAGTATATTACGGAATCCTATAAAAAGAGAGGTGGGAGCAGTTCTTGAATCTGAAGCAAAGAAATTTGTATGTATGGTTTGAACAAATCAATTAAAGAGCATCTTGTGGCATTCACTCTCCTGCAACGAGTTATCATCAGCTGGTGCAAGTTGCCTTTAAAATAGAGAAGCAAGAGGTGGTTAAGAGAGTAAAAGATAAGCGAAGAGGTTTCATTGAAGGAGGTCAATCCTTAGGTAAGAGAAGCTGTGAAGCTGCTTCCACTACATAAGAATTCACTCAAACATCTGTAGCTATAGGAAGGCAATAAGACTTTCCCTCATTAACTAATTATGGTAGGGGTTCCTCTATAGGTCGAGGTTTTGGTGCACCAGATTGTCTTCATTGCTCCAAATACCATTGGGGTACTTGTAGGAGGACTACGGGTGCATGTTTTCGATGAGGCAGCACTAATCAATTGGTAGTAAATTGTCCTATGAAACAGTCTCAGGCATCGCAAGCTAGTAGAGAGGTTTCTCATATACCTATAGGGAATAGAGGACGTAGTAGGGGACATGAAGGATCTAGCTAGTTTAGATCTAATTGAATACTCTTTCAAAAATTGTTCGTCAACCTGCTGTACCTTCTGTTACAGCTCAGGCCTATGCTTTGAAAGCTTGCGGGGACCAGGACGCACCTGAGGTTATTGCCGGTATTGTTTCTCTCTTTAACTCTAAAATGCATGCTTTGATTGATCCTAGATCTTCGCATTCTTATATCTGTGTTGGAGAAATTTCTGATAAAAAGATGCTTGTAGATTGGTTAGATTATGATATTCATGTAACCAGTTGTTGAATACAAAACAAACTACACATTTTATGCTCAAAACCGCAAGTATACAGGTCGTAACTTATAGCAAAAAGTGGAGATCGATCCCACGAGGGTTATGCTTAGGCACCACTTAATTCAGGTTATTCTTTGTTTAAGAAACCGATTAAATCAAATTTAAATAGATAAAATAGAGGCAAACTAAAGGTAAAAGGAAACAATGCAACCGAAACCAACATCGTAAACTAAAACTTGGAGAAAATCAAGATTAAGAATTAGGACTTGTCATTATCTCTATTTAGTCCCCTCTAGTTAATTGATTCAACTTATGTTTGGCCCAAGATTTTCTAAAATTGTTGCTACCCTCTCTTAAAGGGCAATTAAATGTCACTAGTTAAATAAATTAGGATTAACTTTGGGATCTCTTGATATGCAAAGCCTTTCCTAAACATTCAACTAGTTATGAAGCTATCTTATAAGTGGTATATCAATCTATTTAAATCTCTTCCTAGTAAATCAATAACTTGTTTCTTATAAGTCTATTAAACGCCAACTTTTGTTGTACATTAAGCACAAATTATGAAGCTCACTCTCTCAATTTATTGTAGGGTTTAAAATTAATAAATAACATAAACATTTATATTATTAAATCAACACCTGAAGGCTCACAAATAGTTCTAACAACAAACCCTAAAAAATGTTTTAGCCACTCACAATATCATTAATATCCCCAACAACCAAACAATCCATGTTAAACAGGTAGAAGAGAAAGAAATCGAAATAAGAACTAGACAGAGTAGCTTCTCCTCTTCTTTGCCCAAATCTAGAAAATCTGGATGACAGGATTGTCTTTTCCAAATTGGGAATAAAAAACTTAATTTTCCACCTATCTCTAGGCTCTCAATCTGTCTTTTAGCCGAAGAAGCAAGTTCCACAACATTGTCTCTCCCTAGGGATTTTTTACAATATAAATATCAAGAAAGTCATTAAACCCTAAAAAAATAAGTGAAACCTACATGTCTCTTCGTATTAAGCATCCCACGATCGTGGGAATTATCCTTGTGCTTCCCATGATCGTGGGTTAATGTGATAAAAATTTTCTCCGTATATTTCCCATGGTCATGGATTCTTGTTCTTTAGTAGCTCCACTTCTCTTCTCTTCTCTTAGTCCCTAGCTCAATCACAAGGTGTCCACCCTCAATTCCTACACCAAAATGTTCAATTCTTACCCTAAACAAAAACACACAAAATAAGTCCTAAAACACAATAATACTATCCTATTAACTTCCCCACACTTAAAACTTTGCTTGTCCTCAAGCAAAATCAAACACAACCAATCAATTTCATCACTTCATTTTCACAAAGATCAAAGCATGCAATCCCTCAAATTTTGGCCAACTCAAATGTCAAGCTATTACACATATCATGACTACTTTTCATTAGTGTACATAAACAAACTCAATTTATGGCACCATCACTCAAATATAAGTACAAACGCAAAATGAATCTTCCTCACGATTTCACTCATTTCTCTCAACCATTTGATGGTTAGTGTTTCACTCAAGCTCTCTATAGGAAACTACGCTACCATAGGCTTGCTAATACACCAATTCTCCTCTACAATGATTGCATGCATAAATAGATCAAAATGACATGTTTTGGGCTGTAATGTGGTAAGGGTTAAGGTTTTTCAGAAAGGGTAAAGAGTTTTATTGCACTTATTGATGCTACCAAAATGTTCTTCTTTTTTCTATTTATCCTTTTTAATTGAAGAAACAATAAACAAAATAGAAACTAAATGCAACGTGATCTAAGAATAAAAGTGTCACTTAACTCATTTCAGAAATAAAAAACCATGGCAAAAATCCTAAGCTATGCACCACTTAATACTCTACTAAGCTTGTGAATGAGTAGGCTAATGGGGTTCGAGTTTTAAAATATTGGGTTGTTTCAATAAACAAAAAGGTTAAGGCTTAACGGGGGTAGCAAGGGATAATAAAAGTTATGTCATTTAAGAAAACATTAACACAAAGAAGGCCTTAATCACCTTTATTAAGCATGCATCCAGTAGACTCCAATCGATCCACTTACTAAGCCTCTTCCATAGCCTAAACATGATAGTCATACGAGGTCTATGGGTATTAGATATCTGACTGATTGGGCCTAGTGCAAGTGGGAGATTGTTAGTAGTGTGCCCTAGGCCAATGAACATTTGTGATT
>JANKYE010199936.1:3094-15147 GCA_032467995.1 Erythroxylum dillonii
AGTTACATAATGTGTTTTTTAAGTAACTAAAGGCTAGCCTTTTAAAATTCTTTTATTTAAGTGCACTTTTACTTAAATATCCATAAGTGATAATATTTTTCTTGTGTTACATCTTAGTAGAATAGCCTTATAAAAAAACTTAGTGTTTCTATCTTTATCATTTATCCAAAGAACTTTTCATTTTTGTTTTAGTAAGGAGTTATGAGCTTCCAAAGTATTGATATATTTTTTCATGGCCTTTTTCTCCACCAATATAAGAATTTCATCACCATGCTTGGAAATTAAATTCTCCTAAATATGTTTGAGAGATTTTCCTATTTATAGAATAGGTTGCTCTGTGTTGTCAAACCCTTTTGTTAAAATTTTGAGCTCCTCCTTTATGGCTTATATCTTTCTTATGCATTTTTAAGCCTCATAACCTTCCATCTTTTCCTTTAATCCTCCAAGAAAAGATTTTCTTATCCAATAATACTAACAAGATGGTTATAGAATTTAAAGGGAGCTTTCCTAGTTCGTATTGCAATAGAAGTGCGTACCTCTACAGTTGAGTGAGCAAAGAGGGTTATTAAAATGAGCCTTACTACTAGAGAAATTTGACATCCAAGAAAAATGAATTAGAACAATGTTTGTTTTCATAAGATTCCAATTTCCACTTTATTTACTATTCTAAGTAAATCGTCAACCAATGATGTACATCAAATGTAAATACTAATTTCCTTAGTATTTTTCTATAGTTTGTTTTTAAGTTAAAATGATTTAACTGGTTTTATGTAGGAATTATATAGCTAATACTTTTCATGCTTTTAGGGATAAATTAGTTATAATTTAGCACTTTTATGGTATGATTTATGTAAAATTATATGATATTCACTTATGTTTGGTTCATTGACTTATAGGTAATTATTTGAGGAGGAAATATGAATTTGAGTGTAACTTTCTTCATAGTTGTCCAATCAAGGTGATTTTGGAGACATTTGAAAACTAAATTTAACAAAAACAACTTAACAAATGATGTTAGAGATCTACTATGAATTAAATATGTTAAAAACTTAGGGAAAAGTAGGAGTAATTATTAAACACAAGACCAAATGGATTTGTGTTTGACCCATGTTCTTCCTTTTATTTTTCTAAAACAAAATTGACATTAGAAATGAAGTGGAATAAAAACTAGGTTATTCATATTTACACCCAAAAAGTTCTAGAAAAAAATCATTGTTGGTCTAAAAGTGTAATAAATACTAGTTTGTAACAAACACTTTGAAGATGTGCATAATACAATTTTAATTTTATTATAAATTTTTTATATAACCCTAGCATATAAATATTCTTATTAAGATTCTTTATAGGGAACCTTAGAGGACAAAAAAATCTTTCATTTTCCCTAACTTTTAATTTTAGGTTTTCTTTGTGTTAAGTAAGCATTAACAATATGATTAGAGGAGACAGTGAAAATTCTTTCTTCCCTTTCCTTCTTTTAGGTTAATATTGCCATATTTTACTTTTGTTTTTGTTAATTTTTTTATTTAAATCCATATATAGGTTTAGTTATCTTTAGATGGATACTTTGATTATAATGCATGATTTATTTATTTGTTATGTTGAATTTATTCTCTTATTCTTAATCATTGGATTTGACTAGCCATTAAAGATGCATTCTTAAGTATTGTATGGAGTACCAAAGGGTGAAGTAAAATGTTTGCACTAGGAGAATAAATACCTTAGAAATAGAGAGAAAAAGTATCCTAGACTATTGTGCTAACAAAATAGATTAATTGTGCTTAATGAGTTTAATTAGGTTAAATTACGGGTTGAGGTGCTAGTTACCTAATTAGATATGCCTGTGTACCTCAAAAGAGGGCATATATACTTTAGTTTAGTTTTTATTTCAACCTAGAAAACCAATCTTACATGATAATTAGAATTCCATATAAATGAACCTTAAAACCCAAAAATTTGTTATCCTAGTTTCCCTTCTTTATTTAATTACCTTGTTTTAGTTAGTTTCATAATTCAATTGTTTTTATAAATATTATTTCCTTTTATTTGACTAAATTAATAAAATAATAGCATAGTCCTTGTGGGATTGGTACTCGTACCCTAGTTTTAATAACTTTCTATAATTGATTATGTACACTTGCAGAAAGATTATAGATGAAGTTTTTGTTGCTGTTTTGATGGACTATTCAATTTCTATTTTATTAATCCTAGTTTTTGTTTATTTTATTTCATTTTAATTTTATATTTATTTATAACATAAAATTATTCTTTATGACATCTTTAGGATCGATAACAAAACCACACATTTTCAAACCTAACGGTACCAATTGCTGATATGTTGAACCAAACAAACATCTTGATGGATCATATCATGATATATAGGGGGCATGCTAATGTATAGGCTTCCTTCCCCTATATTTATGAATGTAAAGTAAACATATTACAACTACGAAGATGTCGATATTATGGCTTCTTATAAGGAAATAGAATGAATAATTCCTTCTCCAATATGTTATCATTTAGGATGTAGTAAACATCCAAATATCTTTTAGGAGGAGAAAAAAGATGGATTAGTAACAAGATGTTATTTTGTTATGTTAATTGGAACTATCTCCTTTGTTTTGGTTATATTTTGGTGCATAGATAGGAAAATTAATATTTATTTAGTTTTAGGAGATGACAAGTGGAGATTGCATCAATTGGAACATTATTGGTTAAAATCAAAATTTTTTGGAAAAAGTGGACAAATTACTGTAATGAATAAGGCAAGCTCATGTCTAATGTTAGATTCACTTCAAAATTTGGAATTCAATTAGGAAACTTCTTTCCATCCCCCTATTATGTAGAGATTTGGATTTGTTTTAGATGGAAATCTTTGCAAGATAGAACTATACTAGGTTTTGTGTAGCGCCTCCTTACCATAGGGTACATACCAGAACACCCTTAAGGCATTCCAGTACATATCCTACGATAATAGTGCGCTACGATTAATCACTACATTCACTTATCATGACATCATATATCTTATTATCTTATGAGCATCATTTAGAAATTCACAATATTTTAAAAACCAAAATTTCCTCATTTCATTTCATAAAACCCGAAGGTCTACAATTTGTCTTTCAACACTCCTTACAAATACATCATCAAAACCTAATACAAAAGTAGTACAGGAAGGAGGAAATACACAAAATCCATCTAATCTGTCCAAAACCCAGCTGATTGAACTTTGAGCCATGACTTCTCTTCCCAAATCACTGCTCTACACTACTAGTAGAGTCTCTCAGTAGTTAAAGTCGTCTCTCAATCTTGAAAAGTCAATGTTGCAATTTTGGTGAGTTTTGCGAACTCAATGAGGTAACCATCATCGATGGTTCACTCAATTCATGCAACACATCTTTTCACATAACATATATTCACATTTTTGCATAATTGATTACATATCACATTTTCACTTAAGCATAGGCAATTTTACATTTCAATCAATCAGACATACTTAACAAAGTGCATATGAAATGCTCATGAGATTTTTTTTCTAATTATTGCGTTGTTGTGACCGAGTGCCTAAATTGTGCCGCATCCATTCTAGATATCGTGCTCATTAATAATTGTCCCTTATCCGGATATAGGGCTCATTTTACATAGTGAGCCTTAGGCTCTTAATCACTTTCTGAGCTCAAGACTCTTTCTCAAAATCTGAGCTTTTAGATCTTTTTCAGTGGTTAATCTGATCACAACTGTCATTATCTGATTGTGCATTCATATATAAAATGAATTTGTCATGATCAATCATATTATGAAGCACATAGTTCGTCACATTCACATACAAGTAACACTTCAATATCTCATTCATAAATCATAGTCAGTAGACCTTCAATGTTCGTAAGCCAATAATCAAAACACCTTTATCTATCATTCAAAACACAATTTAAGCAAGCAGTAATTGATAGAAACCGTCTAGGTTACTCACACGATGCTCTATAGATCCAAATATATTCAAAATACCAAAGTATGTGTAGTGAAATCATACCAGCTCATGTTATTCCAATAGATTCCCTCACTTTCCTTTAATCAAACTTTTTCAAATCAATTCATAATTCTAACAATTTTTATTGTGATACATAAAACTTTGTTAGGAATCTATTGGTTCAAGAATCACTTCATTTGGAGGTCGAATGGTGAAGTTATGGTTGAAAGAATCAAACATAATTTTTGCCTTAATCATATTGTACCTGTCTTGGGACTATTGGAATAACCTTCACTAGAGATGTCTGATTAAGATACTCTAAGGATGGTTTCAAAGAGGGCTTTGAGATCTATAACTTTTATGAAGACCTTAAAGATAGAGTCTATCATCTTGAGGGTCAAAATTGGAATAGGCTACAGTGTAAACTATTCAGTCTACAGTGGATAAGAAGGAAGGTTTCAGTCTAAGACCTATTACGTAACAATTGGCATAACTTTTTCTATAGATGTCAGATCAAGGTCATTCTTAGACGATTTGAAAGAATACTTCTAGATCTATTACTTTTGTGAAGACTTCAAGATAAATTCTGTCATCTTGAGTGGCTAAAATTGAATCAGAATATAGGATAGATGATTCAGTCTACAGTGGATAAGAAGGAAGGTTTCAGTCTGGGTCCTATTTTGGAACAATTGGCATAACTTTCTCTATAGATGTCGGATCAAGGTCATTTTTAGATGATTTGAAAGAAGAATTCTAGATCTAAAAATTTCATAAGACCTTGAAGATAGATTCTATCATCTTGAGGGTCAACATTGGACCAGACAATAGGGTAGATGATTTAGTCTATAGTATATAAGAAGATGTTTCAGTCTACAATGCATAAGAAGATGTTTCGGTCTACAGTACATAAGAAGATGTTTCAGTCAACAATGCATAAGAAGATGTTTCTACAGGGTCTTTCTCACATCACCAAAAGTTCTGAATCACTAACTACACTCTCTAGAGCATCTCCACTTATCCTAACAGCATTATATGGATCATCCAACTTCCAAAACATCTCTATAACAAATCATGGGTCATTAATGATCATTCAAAATTACAAAAACAAGACATTTACATAGATTTTTCACCATCCACATCACACACATACAACGCATGTAATTAAGTCATCCATCCTACATTTCTCATCATTCTAGTTTCATTTAACAATACGCATGACATTTAAAGCATAACTTGGTTTCAATTTAGATTCTTCTAAAACAACACTAGCCCTAGCTCCTATGTAGCGCCCCCTTACCGCATGGTACACACCGGGATGCCCAGAGGTCATTTCGGTATATATCCTACGTTAAGGGCGAGCTATGTTCGATCACTACATTCACTTCGTATGGCATCATATCATTATTCACTTAGAAAGAATCATAAGAAAATCACAATATTTTTTTTAAAACCAACTTTTTCCTCATTTCACTTCACAAAATCAATGACTACATTGTGTCTTTCATATTTTCCCTACGTACATCAGCAAAACCTAATACAAAAGTCCTACATGAAAGAGGATATGTATCAAATCTATCTAAGTCATCCAAAAGTCCCAGTTGACTGACCTTTGAGCCAGGACTTCACTTGTCCAAATCACAATCTACACAGCAGTAGAGCCCCTCAGTAATTAGAGTCATCTCTCGGTCCTGAAAAGACAACGTTGCAATTTTGATGAGTTTTGCAAACTCAATGAGTGAACCATCATTGATGAATTCATCGAATCTTATACACATATCACATTTTGCATAAATACTCATTGAAAGCATACATGTATTGTTTAGATACTCACATATCATGGCATGTCACATAGTCATTTAATATCAACTTACAAACCATTCATGATTTTCAATCTTATAATAATATATGCATGAGACTCACATTCGTTCTTATTTTTGTGACTGAGTGCCTAGCACATATTTATATAAATACTGGCTCATAGGACTCAGTCAGAATAGAGTTCACGGAGCAAAGCTCTACGTGCAAAATCAGAATTCACGGAGTAAAGGTCTACATAAAAGCGCTTCAAACTAGCTACTCAAATCACAATGCCTTTATCTTAGCATGCATTTTATGAAATGCATCACATACTAATCATGTCATATCACATATGATGTTACATCAAAAACTCACATTCATCAGACCTGAGTCCGACATTCAACTTTCCTAAGAATACGTATAATATGCAGGATTTCATAATGGATCAAAACACTTCCAATACATGCCCAACTATTATACTCCTCGAACTTCGAGTTCGAAAAGTCAGAATCAGATCACAAACATTTCAATAAAATGAAAGTTTAAACAAATCAAACTATTCAGAACAAATCAATCCTGGGAAAGCATCTAGATTGACTCACAAGTCGCTCCTGAAGCTAATGCCTAGAAGATCTGGCAACATCTGGAGGTTGACGTTCCAGTTGCCCCTCTATAACAAATAATATACACAATATCACAATTTGCACTATCATAAGTATTCGATAATGCATATGTATGGGATGAATTATATACAATGCATGTTCATGATAATCTCGAGAAATTTCCATCTGGAATTTAAACATCTTAGAGACTGAATTAGATTCTAATTTCTTTGTACCATTTGTAGCCCTATGTCTCTAGTTTACCACAAATAAAAAAAATTATCTCACTTGGATCAGTAGAGCTCTAGAAATCATCAAAATACCAAAGTGTGTTCAGTGGAATAACACCAGTTCATATTACTTAAGAGCACACTTACTGTACCCGTCCCACTATTTTCACTCAATGTTTCTCCATTCAATTCAGATAGCTATGATTCTTGGTGAAGATGTAGATCAATGTCTTACGAAACCGATGGTTTAAGAATCAAGTTATTTGGAGGTCTAGAGAAGAAGTTATGGCCAAAAGAAGCAACCATGTTTATGACCTCAATCAAAACGAACCTATGTTGGCGCAATTTCCATAACTTTCATAAATAATGTCGGATTGATCTCATTTTTAGACCATTGGAAAGAGGACTTCGAGATCTACAACTTTTATGAAGACCTCAAAGAACAATTATATCTCTTGACTTTTTATCGTCTCACTTTTTATTCATCTCACTTTCCATCGTTTCATTTTCTTCTGTCTTATTTTTGCGTCTCACTTTCTGCGTATGACTTTTACGTCTAACTTTGGCGTCTTACTTTTGCGTTTAATTCTATCGTCTTACTTTTGCGTCTTACTTTTGTGTCTTACTTTTACACTCTCCAGAACATCTCCACTTATAAAAATCATAACTTCTAACTCTGATGTCTAAAATTTTCATACTATATACCGTTGGAAAGATAAAAGAAAGATCTACAACTCTCAAAAGGCACCTTTGCCAAAATATATATAGATTAATCTAGATTTTCTCCCGAATCAGAACACGAATTTTACAATTAGCTTCCAAAATCCTACACCCAGTTCTCAACTTCTTGACAACTTTTGAGAATCTTAGAGACATAATTGAAATTCGATGCTTTCATACAAAATGTAGCCATACATTTCTAATTTAATCCAAATCAAGAATCATCTCGTTTGGATAAATAGAGAAAACATTATGGCTAACAGACCGAAGCACACTCAGTAAATATTTTCCAAATTTCCAAGCTTTCAATATTTTACAATACCCAACGCTCATAATCTTTCAAAACACTAAATTAACACCATAACTAGATTTTTCATCCCCCAACAACACAGTATTTATGAACAAACACGTAAATGTCATTTTTCATACAAATGATAGTAACTTATCAAATTTATTTCTTAAATCCCAAACTCTAAAGGATTTATTCACTACTTACCTGCTGAAAACCCCGAACTCTTTAAGCCCTAAACTCCACACGATTTTTGTACTTCATTTAGTACAATGACCAACTTCTAGTTTTTTTTCTTGGGGTAGAGGAAACAAATGGAAAAGTAGGTTTGGAGTAGGAAAGAAAAAGTATAAAAGTCTCTTAGAAAGTGTTTGATGGAAAACTCTGTGTACGGGAAGAAAGTTTGAAGAAGATAATGATGATAAAGGAACTTAGACATATCACTTCACCTTCAAATCTTACAGAACAATAACCTAATTCTAGCAAAAGTATAAAAGCCTAAGTGACACTTGTCACTTTCCCACTACGTAAGCTCTAACTTAGTTTCTTTTGAAACTAACTCCCTTAACTTTCATCTTTACAATCCAACTATCTCTAAAGCTTCTTTTGATTTCTTTTTCCTATTTTCTAAAATTTCCAAAATTTATCCCTAAATTCACCAAAATTAACAAATACCATATTCTTACCAACCTATAGAATATCCAGTATAAACACAATTCAAATTTGCGAAACTCCCAAAAATCACAACTCAATCCAATTATACCCGAAATTATTCATGAATATATGTACAATTATTTTTATGTGCAGATAAATTCACTATTCATGTATAAGTGTATAGCATATTATGCATGAACAAGGAAATGCATCTCTAACTCCCTTTAATCACTCACATTTACCATTCTAAACTTCTCACAAGTAATGGGATGTTACATCCTAAGCATCACACGTTCATCATCTTCTAAAGGTGGTAGAGAAAGGTTTTTTGTGACAATGAGAAAGAAAGATAGCAAAATGCAAGTAGCAAATGGAGGAAAGTGTGATCTTCAGAGTTGATGTGGTAGTGATTGAAGAAAAATGAAAATGATGAAGAAGAAGAAGAGAAGGAGCTACGAGAGAGATGAAGACAAGAACAGTAATTTTTCTTTCAAGGTTAAGAAAATTTAACTTTAACTAGGACACTTGTCCACTTCTTACACTCTTAGCTAATTTCCCAAACTAACTAGTTATATTTGAACTAGTTCCATTAACTATCTCCTTGCATTCCAATTATCTCCAATATCATTTTATTTCCTATTTCTATTTTCCATACATCAATTTACTTGCCAAGTGGCATTTTTCCTAATCCCATAGTAATCAAAAGTTTTAAAAATATTTCCTAAAATTTACCAAAATTAAAAAATATAGCAATCACCAATAAATTTTCCAATATAATAAATTTAAATTTCCCTACACATCACAACTCAATTCAATTATACCCGGAATTATCCATGAATGCATGTACAATTATTTTCATGTGCGAAGGTTCACTATTCACATATATACGTATGACATAATATACATGAATATGAATGCATTTCTGCTCTCCTAATAATTTCTCATATTTATTATTTTAACCTCCCCGTAGGAAATGGGATGTTACAACTCTCCCCTCCTTAAAAGAAATTTCGTCCTCGAAATTCTTACGTGTTTGTTTGAACAGGTGGGGATATTGTCTCCTTATATGTTTCCCCGTTTCCTAGGTGGCTTCCTTAATTGTATGATTCCTACAAAGGACTTTCACCAATGGAATGACTCGGTTTCTCAACTGCTTGATCTGAGATCCCACAATCTTGATCGGCTCCTCAACATAACTTAAGTTACTAGCAACATCAATCTCTTGAGCTGGTATCACATGTGTCAGATCTAATCGGTATCTTCGGAGCATACTCACATGAAACACATTATGTAATTAACACATTTCATTCGACAAAGCTAAATTGTATGCCAAAGGTTCTATCCTCTCAATGATCTTATAAGGACCAATGTACCTAGGCCTCAACTTGCCCTTTTTACCAAATCTCAATACTCCTTTCTAAGGTGACATTCTGAGAAACACTCTATCTCCTACACTGTACTCCATATCTCGTCAGTGTTGATCTATATAACTCTTCTGTCTATCTTGAACCGCTTCAATTCGGCCTCAGATCAACTTCACCTTATCTACTGTATCTTGTATCAACTCTTGGCGTCGTACCGTGCCATTCCGATGCTACTGTGGTAATGGTTATTATAGACAAACTCAATCAAAGCTATGTACTGATCCCAAGCTCCTTGAAACTCCAATACATAAGCTCTGAGCATATCCTCAATAGTCTTGATTGTCCTCTCACTCTGTTCGTGTGTTTGAGGGTGAAATACTGTACTAAAGTGCAACTTCGAACCCATAGCAAACTATAAACTCTTCCAGAACCTTGAAGTAAATCTGGGATCCCTGTCTGATACAATGGAAACTGAAACCATATGCAGTCTAACTACTTCATTCACATACCTCCGGGCCAACTAATCTAGTGAGTTATTCTCTCTCACTGGTAAGAAATGAGTTGACCTAGTTAATCGGTCCACTACAACCCATATAACATCATACTACCTCAGAGTTCTAGGCAATCCCATGATAAAGTCCATAGTAATTCGTTCCCATTGTCACTCTGGAATAGGCAACAACTGTATCTTACCTATTGGAGCTTGGTGCTTAGCTTTAACTTGCTGACATGTAATACAATTAGATACATACTCCACCACTTGTTTCTTCATTCTATGCCACAAAAAATGCTGCTTCAGTGTATTATACATCTTGGTAATACTAGGATGTATAGCATAGGTGGTCATATGAGCTTCCTCGAGAATTTCCTTCCTCAAATTCTCCACATTAGGAACACATAGCTTCTGCTTCAACTGTAATGTCTTATCCTTTAATTCAAACTCAAAATCCAGATTTGCCTTCACTTATTTATACATTCCTTTTAAGCACACCAATTTTCTCCAAGTGACATAATTTGTACAGTTTAAAAGTGACTTTGCACATTTGATGTCTCCAAGACTTTAAGGAGATTTATTTTCGTAGTAATTTAACCCATGTATCAAAATCACTTCCTAAGACTTTACTTGTCTTTATACATACAAAGCCACTTGATACCATTACAACATCTTATCTCTTATTTGCTTATGTACATTTTCATTACATACGGCATAAGCTCCAAATCCAAATGACATAATTCACACTGAGGTTATCGACCCTCGAAATTCTTCTTATTTTCATTGTTCATCATACGATTATACCTTTTTCCTCAAATTATAGACTGGGATCATCATCACTAATTGATCTAATTTTACTTGGATCATTAAAATTTTCAACGCCACGATACTGTTGGGCATCTATATCTCCTATAGAAATGGCCTCAATTTTCCTTATAACCAACAATAAATTCTTCCAATTCCTTAAGGAACTAATTCCTTAATGAAGATAACATTATCTCTTGTCATGTTCAATTGCCCATTTGACTTCTTTTCCCTAGTGATTTGCTCTTTTCATTCAATTTCCTTTACTTTACATTAACTTATTCAAATGCCTATTCTTTCGTACTTATTCCTCCACACATTTAAAATTGTTTGACTAATTCACTTTGCATGATCGTAACCTTTCCTCAACTTCAATTTGACTCTATTAATTATGTGGGCTTATCTCCTCTTTACACTTGCTAGTAAAATCCACTCATATAGGTGGGCACTTTATATTAAACCAGAATACATACACTGTCAGTAGCATATTCTACTTCTTCTGCTTAAATCTCCACTCAAGGTATGACTTCATCGTTTACTTTTAATTTCTCATACAATCATTTTCCAATATGTTTCTTCCATGATCACTCTTTAATGGGACACTTTATTATATCCTGCAAAATTTCCGAATCGAAGCGGTAGAATTAACACTAGGGGTCTAAAAGTCTTGTTACAATCACCACTGATTTGACTTACTTATTTTTTTTCTAGCACTTTCACAGTACCATCTATACTTATAGTCACCAGTTGAGACGAATTTGTTTGGATCATTTGAATCTCCAATAATACATAGTACTGTTAGGGACATTGCTAACTCCAACCGATATAATTTAAAACTCTTTATGCCCATAATTGATTTTTGATAACTCTTTCCATAACTCATACACTATCACGTGTTATTCTCAATTCCTTGTCTCAACTGATTTCCTCAATTCATTCGATTCCCTGTAATTCCACCTTAACTTATTCTAATGTTTGTTCATGTATACCAGTTTCTCCACACATTTCAATTCCTCACACATGAATCTTTGCTAGTTATGTAACTTCTATGCTCAAATTTTCACTAGGGGTGTAACTCCAATATTCACTTTTGCCTAGTTATTCATTTCTGATTTGTTCCCTCTGTGATCATTCTT
>JANKYE010206762.1:0-27500 GCA_032467995.1 Erythroxylum dillonii
AACCAACGGAGGTCATTGAAGCCCCTGATCCGATGTGGTTGAAAAATTACATTGGGAAAGTTTTCTTTCGAATAAAAGGAAGGAAACCCAAGGAGGACGTGCTCTTGAGACTTTTTGACGATCTTAGGCTGGAAACGGCTTCTCCGCAAAAGCGGCGGCAGATCGTTCAAATTCTGGAAGAAATGTCCGGGAACTCGGATCCAGAATTGAAAAAATAAAGACTGGACACCCACTTAGCAGTCCTCATTTCGGATTGGGAACGTAATAAAAAGTACTTTCAGACGTAGCATGATACTTTGTCATCGTTAGTTTTGGCTCCTTTCCATGAAAAGGGGAAAGGGAGAGGGGACCCGGTTACGCTAAAAGTGAGGAGACAGGAGCTCTCGAGCTCAGAGACGTTCTCTAGGCCAGACAGAGGGCTAGAGGGAGTCCGGAGAGAGGACTCTTTAAACCGGCGAGCCCGCAGAGGTCGGATAGGAAGGCGGCCGGCCTGCTAACCGAACTGCGTAAATAAAGCGACTCCTTGTTGGTGTAAGATAGGTGTTGGTCCGATTCACCTATGTCAGTTCGAACCTGACGGGTCGTTCGTTCGTGTGGTCCGGTCAATCCGGCCTTACTCAGGATTTATTTTATGATGCTACTTTTCTAATAGAGATTGAGCTTCTCTTTCACTTTTGTCTCCTACGGATCAAAGCATGACATTCCTTTCCTTGGGTAGCAGACTGAACGAGTGGGAGTGTTTGCTAACCTCTTTCTCTGTAACGTACATGAAAGCAAGTGCAACAGATCCGGATTGAACGTATTGAGAAATTCAGTGGTTAAAAGCCCGTTCCTGAGTCTTCGATAGCGGCTCTGTCTGCCTCTGATCCAAAGTGCTATGGATGAATTCTTCCTCCCCTGAGAAAATGGCTTGAGGTACCTACCCGCGGGGCTTTATGCTAGGCTAGCATTAACGAAGTGGTTAGGCTATCTTCAGGGCCTGTTAAAACAGTTAATTATTGGCTTTGAATGTTTTAATGTCTATTATAGATCTATATAAATCAAGGAAGAGTCTGACCTTCATATTACTCGGCTAGCTACCTTCTTTACGGAGGCTGATCTGCTTATTGTTTTTAGAGGTTCAACGAGAACCGGTGGGTAGGAGATATAAGATAAGTCTGATGATTCACCGTGACGGTTAGATTATAGCAATAAAAATCTTGAAAATACGAGTTTTGGGGGCAATCCTGATAGGAACAAAAACCGATGGTATCATACCTATTCTACAAGCTATTTTTATAACAGAAATGGAAATAATGAAGCAAGGGTCCATTGAGATTAGAGCTGCTCGCCCCGCCTTCTCTTCTGATTAGAGTGTGCTAACGATCTCTTTCACTTTCCTTCCCTGGCGCTGCTTTTTTTCTTTCTAGGAGTAGGTAGATAGGGCTAAATGCTTCATAGGAAGTCCGTTATTTGATCTCTTGTCTCAATAATAAGGAGTGAACGGCATTTCCACGAAAAAGCAGAATTGAAGATATTGACACGATCGCCCTGCTTTTTGGTACTCATTCCGGTTTTGATTTCTTCTTTGACGGTTTCTCCCTTACATGGGTTGGCTTCTTCTTTAGCGAGTGCTTTCTCTTGTTATAATCGCCTGGTTCTCGTCCTTAGAGTCTCATGACCCTCCTGAGTAGAGTGATTCACAAGTGTTCAACCGCGTTGTGTCGACGGCATCTTTACCATAGATTAGCCATCCGTTTCAGGTATCATTGGGTAACTCCACTTATATGGGCCTCGCTCGGCTCGCGATTCAATCCATTCGAGACTAACCAATGTTGGACACTAACGAATCAAGAGGCAAGGAAAGAAAGATTCATTAGTGAAACAGGACAGACAGGCAGCTGGAAATAGCGTGCAATCAATCACCATGGAAGGAAACAAAGAAATGGCACGTATTCTCCGCAAGATCATAAACAAGTGAAAACTTCTTCAACAGAACATGACATTACAATTTATACTGGAATGACAACGTTCCCTGATACTGATACCATTGAGGGCTATACCTAGGGACAGCTCATACGCTCTACTGAAATAGATTTCACTCACACCATTGGGTCCATTTTCTATAGGTGGTTGGGAAGGGCTAAAAGCAGGTGGAAAAGCTATAAGAAGTAGGAATAGGAGCTATAACGAGAAGAAGGAGTCAGAGTCAACACTTGTCTTAAGGAGTAAGAGCTATCACTTTAAGAATAGAATAATTTAGAGTCTTAGAATGGATCCATGAACAGAGCTAGGGGAACCTGCGCACGCAAGAGAAGTGCTACGGCCAAGAACCAAAGGAGGCCAACGACTAAGGAGCAGCCCAAGCGAAATAGAACTACGACTCAGCATAGGGCGAAGAGATTCGCTCACAAACAAAGGATGTGACGCACCCGTCGGCCTCAGATGGACGAGACAAAGAGCGCAACTCAGGGGGCCTCAAAGAGGTGGGGGTCCGGACAAGGCTAGAGCCAAGGTACGAATCATTGGCAGGATCGAGATGCAGATCCCGATCTAGAGAAAGAGCCCCCAAACAAAGAGGAGAAAGAAGCCCGTTTTACTACTATTAAGCCATACCTTTTTCAAAAGCAGCCCCCGCCCCAACTAATAAGTGTGCTTTTGTGTTGTGGCTTGACTACTTCACTTCTGGTATTTCATTCCCTGCAGTCAGGTGCCCTGCTAAAATAAAAAGTCAGGGCCGGGGTCCCAGCTAGCAGTTCTCCCTTTGGACAAAGGACAAAAGATAGGGGATAGGCACGAAGCCTTTTGAATTCATCCGGTTCTTTTTCTTTTCTTTCTTAAAGAACGTGACCCATAGTATGGAGGTTAGCCTTTCGCCAGTAGAAATGACTTAATCAAGAGAGAACAAGCAGAAGTGATCAACTATACGATAGAACCAAAAGAGTCAATGGCACCAACAGATTCAATAGCTGCTTCTTCGAATGCCTTATCTACGTCAATTTCTTCTTCAATCGATTCATCTCGGTCTAACGACTGCATGGGCTAGCTGAACCCGTGGAAATGATTGCCCCTTACAATAACCTTTTATCCGAATAAAGTCACGGAACACAAAGAAAATATCTACCTCGTAGCGCTCGTGCACCATAGCATTCGTAGTTCGGACTTTCTTTGTCGGGTTGAGAAAGGAGATAGCTGGGTACATTAAGTTAAGTAAAGACTTTTCCGGGCATGAACTTCCAAAACAACCTGGACTGGCTATCGAGAAGGAAATCTGCCTTGAGCCTTCACTCGGAGTTCTTTCTTCTTCAGTCAGACTAGTGACTTCTGACGTCAAGCATCTCGAAAGCCATCTCCCAATCTCCGATTGCCCCCGCGTATGTATTAGAATTGAAATCGTAACCAACGAGCGAGCAAACTGAGATTATAGCAACCACTCGTACTCTTGAAATTGGCATTCCTTTTCTTCACCTTTCCACTCACCGAACAACGGGAAAGCTCTTTTCGGAAGCTGAAAATCGTATGTGAACGAAATAGGATGTGATCTTTGAAAGAAGTAGCTGCTCTCTTCACTGCATCCCCGAATCCGACCGCCAATAAGAGTGATCAGAATACTCCGGGGAAGGGGTCCCATTAGGATGCGACACACCCTTGCAGGTTGTTTAAAAAGGCACCGATTCACGTGCTTTGGCTATTGCCATGCTCCATGATGAAAGAAGCATCGGCTTAAGCAAAGTAATGAATAGAATACCCAAAACAAAACGCCTTTGGTTACCAGAAGCCGTACCAGCTTGAACCTTTTCCTTGGACAGATTTCAGAAGAGAGATTCTCTATTGGATAGCTTGAAGAGGCTAGACTTTCAACGCTCGAACTCTTTTTCTACAGGAATAGACAGACCGCAAGTCAACAAGCAAGAGGGATGAGCTGATTAAGAATGAGTAGTCGCCAGCTTTCATTGAAGTAGGGGCGGAGCTCTTCATAGAGCGTTAGAAAGCTTCAGTTCTCATAGCGAGGCTAGGGCCCTATTTTATTTTCCAGCAATGACCAGTCAATCAAAGTGGGGATTTACAGATGATTCCCAGCATAGAAAGAAAGATTAACAAGTCTGATCACCATCTATAGATGGATGGAACGGCTGATTGTATTAAGATTTTGACCTTAGCTTACCAAGGCTTAACAAACAACGCTTTCCGAGACTAGAAAGATGATTCACCTGCGGTATATAATTGACCGAGAAAGGCTTTTTCTTGTTAGGTGCTCGCACAGATTCCCCCACCACTGGCTCGTAGACTAAAGCACTTCTTTGGAGATCGTAGAATCTCTGTCTCTTACGCAATAAACAGTTTCGACTTCTTTCTTCCGAAGGACAGACACTGCTCACGAAAAAGAGAATTGGAACAAGAAAACCTAAGGAGAATTTCTGTTAGCACAAATCCTATGAACGAATCTCCTTCTTTCGGGTGCAGATGAATAGAAGCTCTTAGCAAGATCGCCTGCTCCTGGACTTTCTTCTTTTAGGACTGAAGGCTTTCACCGGATCTTGTTGAATCTCTTTCATTTGCTTTGATCACTGCTGCATAAGAGAAGACAGGATAGAAAAGAGGGTTACAGTCGTCTCTTTGACTACAGAGAAAAGGACGGAGAATGCTGCGCTAGTCTTGATAAATGCAGCTACTTTAGCAATATGTTTAACACAAGAAGTCGGTTTTAAGAGATGTATCAAAAAAGCCAAGCACCTGCTCAATCTCTTCGAACCGAGTGAGAACATCCACGCACATCCTCCAAGAACCATCTGCAATGTGTGACTAGCTCATCTTCTCGACTTGGCCACTCGCTCTATTAAGGTTTGCTAAGAGAACACCGCCTACGATCACTCATACTCCAACACGATTACTGTAAGAGAACTGGCACCGGATATGCAAACAGGACCAGAAAGAACGCTTATTGCTCCAAGAGCGGCCCGCGGATCGATAGCAGCTAGGACTTCTGTTCTTCCCGGAAAGAGGGTCATTAAGCTTCTCTCTCTCGACTAGATGATACCTGATCAACAGCATTCGCTGGAAAAGCCAGCCTAACCTTTTCTTCTTATGCCAAGGCTTCAGAATTCCTGATGCCGAAGCGGTAAGAGAGAGAGCTAGTCTCCTGTCAGCTAGCAAGCCGAACTCCTTTTAGTCCGGAACCCTTCGAGCTTAAAAAGAGAACTGGCTAGCGAAGCCTAGCTCGTTTAGGTCATTCCTCTCTATCTATCATTGGTCAACTCGGGAATGAGCTAGACCCTACTTTCTCTTTATTAGCTCTAGATCTATCGAATGTCTAAAAGTCTAAAAGAGATTGCTACTAGTTTCGTTTTTCTTTTAAGGGTGCTGTCAAACCCGTGTCCCGAAGTTCAGACTCTTACCCTAAGGATTAATTTCCCAAGAGGGATAGAGGGTTTTCTGCTATTGGTGATTTATACATCGAAAACAGGTTTTTTCTTCACCCCTATGGGTATGGGTGATTACCTTCTTGTGCTAGAAAGCTTTCCTTAGTTCCCTCGGGCTACCCTAGTTCGGGGTCTATCATGTCTTCCTATTCCTTTGCTCAGTGCTTGTTCATTAGCCTTAGCTCATCTTATCTCTTCGATTCATTAATCGGCCACACCTGATTTCGCTACAAGCCTCTTTGGCACGACTGACATCCTTTTAGCCTAGGATAGGAGAAGCAAGCTACCTTCGCCTACCTCCCTCTGATGGAGGGAAAGCTGTTATGAGACAGAAGACTCATTGTCCGCGGTCATGTTCTCATTCAATGCCCCGTGGGAAAAGACAGATACTTTCTCGATTGAAGTTAGCCTGATTCAGGACTGCTTTACCTGCCTTTTTTCTTTTAGTTCGACGCCTTACCTAGTCCGCCGAAGCAGCACCGTTGACTTTATTCTATTGTCTAGGGGTAAGTAAGATCTCCTTTAAGGCCCTACGGGGCACTTTCTATGAGAGAGGAAGAATTCTTTTATCCATCCCCTATCGCGGTCCGATTTAAACCCCCTTCAGGGGATGACTCAGCAGAAGCCGTTGGAGACTTTGATAACATGGGTGATTACCTTCACGGGAAACTCCAGTTTGAAGCAGAAATAAAGACCTCTGAGACAAGAAAAAAGAGAAAGTCTTAGGATTACACATTGGGTCGACACCAAAAAGAAACCTCTTTTCGATGTATTTGAAACCTATGAAATAGCCTTCGAATAAGGGAAAGAGTCGAAAGAGCTCAATCGCTGACAGAGTTGGATTTGCTCCAGACGAGATTGGTTCAGGCAGAGAAGAAAAGGAATGGACAGTCAATCCGATCAGCAGAATAGAAGAAAGGTGGCCTTTAGCAGGACTAAGAGCTGTAGAATATTCTCTTTTGTTGGCTTACGGCCAGAATGCTTTGGATTAGTTCCAGGCCCTTTCTTAAAAGCATGAAGAGATTAAGGACATGTATTCCCCCTTGAAAAACCTTAAATACTCATTTACAATCTTATTGTTGATAAGGAATCGTTGATACGCAGGAGTTGTGAACCTACACCCTTACCCTCGGGTAAGGTTCCAGTAGTTGTGCCCGAACCATCTTTTGATGCATACCGGCCTACTGAACGAGGCGAGAAAGGTGTCGACAATTAGGTTCTCTTTCTTTCTGTCTATAGAAAGAAGAGCCACAAAGAAACCCCGAATCTTGAGCCCCCTCTGGATGAGATGCCCCTAAGGGCCTGACTCAGAGCTCTCGCAAGGCGCAGAGGAAAAACCAATTGGAAGAGGTGGTCTGGCACGACTTGAAGAATCACTTATAGAAAGGATTCAACTTCGTTCACAGATTCTCTCCTCAAATATGAATAAGGAAGGAAATCCAGACAAAGCTGGAGAATCAGGCTATAAGGTGCATCTTTTTCGGCTATGATCAGCAGAAGAAAGGGTGGGAGTGCATAGAGGTGTGATGATCGCATATGCGGAGCAGCTTTGTTCGAGGGCCGACAGTCAGCACGAGGGCCTGCGGGCAGGGGAAGACCCCGCCGAGTAAGGCTTAGTCCTAAGGACCACTGATATTGGAAAGGCAGGTCGAACAGCACTAGTTCCGGCCGAACCCGGACAAAGGAAAAGGTTTAAAGGAAGCAGGAACGAACGGAGATAAAAAAACAATCGCATTTCGAGATTTTGACGAAAGTTCGCCGAACACAACACCAGGTTATACGGGAATCTAACTAGTCTAGGATAAGTAAGGGAATCAGCAATCGTTCTTCTTGGTCTGTCTGCTTTCGGCTTTGCAATTCAATAAAAGAAAAAAAAGAAGAGAAAAACTGGGAGTTAGTGCCTGCTTGCTTACCAAGCGATCCTGGCTTTCCATTCCTCTCCAGTCCGATCGACGTTGAGATTTTGCCATATTAGGTCCTGAGGTACACTGCTTTCCGGAATAACTAATGTGGAATGGTCGCTCTGATCCATACAGAAAGTGGTTTCAATGGAAGCAATAACTCAAATAGCAGTAATAAGTAAGTTTAAAGTACTCCCGGAAAAGGTCATAGTAAGTCGTTCCGTAACAAAGTACGTGCTCCAGACCACCTTACCCAAGATCCGTAATACGAAAACCAAAATCAGAATGAGGAAGAAAAAGATATCGTGATGTAAGTCTATTGGGTGCTTGATAATATTCCATTCCTTTCTTTTATTTTAGAAAAAATGTTAAAAATTTGATGAATCCAACTTGTAAAACAAGAGAGAAAGTCCAATGAGTCATCCAACTTTCTTTATATGAATAGAATGTTACAAGAAGTAGAATAACCCCGTAAAATTGTAATAGGTATTGCTGCTTTCCTTCAAAAATGAAAATGAAAAATTCGGAAGGAAATTGAAAGAATTCTTTGTTCTGTATGCGCATATCAATAAAAGTCATATAGGCAAGAATGAATAATAAAAAAAGATTTAAAATTAGAAAATAATAAGCAGCTTCTCTGTGTTGACAAAATAAACAAAGAAAGAGACCATTACAAAAATACAATAAATATGTAACCAAGTGCTCTTTCCCACTTCTCGCTATATATAAAAAAGAAATAGCCAAAGCTCCCGAGAGAGGGTATAAAATAGATTTGACTTTCAAGATAGGGTCCCCCGGGACCAAGAGTATGAACACCCAGAATAAAAAAAAAAAAAGAAATAGGGTATAATTTACACTAAATTTTTTAAACCCAAACAGGAATGCTAGTTGCATAAATAAGGCGAAACCCCATTCTTCAAACGAAAAAGTTCTTACAATTAATAAAGATAGAAAGACCCTATTAATATTAATAGGAAAAAAGAAAACGGTTAAATACATGAGAAGAATTATGAAAGCAACATTCGTTTTTTCTAGACAAAGACAGACAGAAAGAGTACTCAGAAAAAAAGAAGTAAAAAAAAGAAATTTCGATTGGAAACTTTTTGCTAGAATGATGAACAAAATCGCCGAACTCCCGCCTAGGATAAGTAATAGTCGCATTTTAGCAGCAAAAAGCTCCTTTGGGAGGGGAATTAGATAAACAAAACAGTAAATGAAGATGAAAAAAAAAAATTTTAATAGAAGTGTTTCATCGAAAAAAAAAGAAATTTTTATTCTTGTTAAAATTCTTGAAGAAAAGAAAACCGTAATACCAAGTAAGATCAAAGAAATTAGTATACTAACCATGAAACAGAGAAAAAGAGGGGTCATGAATGGAATACAAAAATTATCTTTTTATAAAGGGAAAGCCGCTTGATATTGGAACAAATTCGTGCGATGGCAGTGATCTACAAAGCCTACAATTTTTTTAACAAAATAAGATCCTCCACCATACTTTAAAAAATCCTTTTGTACATATATTCCAGAATTTATTTTTCATGTGGGTCCACTTCGATCAGACTTTCCGGGAGTTCACACTCCAGCTCGTCCCGCATATCCTCCAGAAATGAAATCAAGGCTTTTTCGGGATTCTGGTAGTAGGAATTATTCAACAGGTCAGGATTAGCCGAAACTACTTGTTGAAAGAGAGCATAACAGGAATGTTTCAGCTCACGCATTTGTAGATCCCTATTCTCGAAGTCGAGCAAGCGGTTATATTCTTTCTGGGAGGAAGCTTGATCGAGGGTGATTTTGACTTCGGTCCAATAGAGGCCCAGGCCCCTTTCCTTGTCAAGTAGGAAGAGGGTTTGGTCATTTTCTAGTGCTACAATTCGATTTCGGAGGGACGATTCCAAGCTCATATTTCGGACAATATGGGGTTGGTAGGAGGGTCTTGCTTCACTTCATCGCCGCGCGCCGCCCTTGCTCCCGGTTGATTCACCGCGCTATCGGTGTCGCTTTCCGGAAAAGGCTCTGTTAAGACGTCGATATCAAAATGAGTCCAACCAGAGCCCCTATGCCAAATGATCCTTCTTTGGTACTACTTTCCTGGCTAGTCTTGCCTATGGAAATTCAAAGTCAAACAAAATCTTCCTCAAGTCCGTGGAGTCCCTGTTTAATGTAACCTCTTCTTAGGATGGTCTGAAGTCTGTCCTGTCAATGTCTGTTATCGTCGAGAGGTCGGCCCTGGAGGCCAGAGAGTCTGTAATCAAGGAACTTGTGGTTTGCAATGAAATTCAATCTAGGTTTGCTTACGTGTCGGAGTTTGTTGATGATGATGAGATGCTTAAAATCTTGAAAAAAAAAAAAGGAAAACAAATAGCAGACCTTAACTCCCCTTCCAAGAATCACTGCCTCATGCAGGTAGATGAGGAAGAAACCTATGGTGAAACTCCTCCTGAACTCTTGGAAATGGTGGAGAGATCAGAGGAAAGGAAGGCTCAACCCGTCATGGAATAAACCCAACCAATTCATTTAGGGACCGCAGACGAACGCAAGAGGTTAGGGATAGGAACCACTTTGATTTGACTCTCGAAGAACGAACAAGCCTGATTGACCTTTTGAAAGAATACAAGGATGTCTTTGCATGGTCCTAGGATGATATGCCTGAACTCAGCACAGACATAGTTCAGCATAAAATCCCTTTGTATTCTGATGCCAAGCCAGTCAAGCAGAAACTGAGGAGAATTAGGCCCGAATAGACGTTGAAAATAAAAGAGGAAGTAGAAAAGCAGCTAAAGGCAGGATCCGCATGTGCGTTGACTTTCGCGACCTCAACAAAGTAGGTCCCAAGGAGGATTTCCCTTTGCCACACATTTCAATCTTGGTTGGCAATACAGCGGGGCATGAATTATTATCCTTCATGGATGGCTTCTCAGGGTACAATCAAATAAAGATGGCGCCAGAAGATATGCAGAAAACCCATTTTATAGTGGGGAAGATTTTTCTACCGTGTCATGCCTTTACTTAAAAAAGAAACTTAAAAAAGCCGGGGTAACATATCAAAGGGCAACTACAATCTTGTTGCATGACATGTTGCATAATAAAAAAAAAGGTTTCAGTATATGTTGATAACATGATAGTGAAGTCTAGGGGCAGAGATGAACACTGTGCGGCATTAATCAAATTCTTTGACCGAATACGTCAGTACCAGTTGAGGCTTAATCCCCCAAAATGCGCCTTTGGTGTCACATCAGGAAAACTGGAAGGGTTTCTCGTCAATCAAAGAGCTAAAGAGGTCGACCCTAAAAAAGAAAGGGCCCCTCAAGAAATGACCCCACCCAGAAACCTGAAAGAGCTCAAATCTCTCCAAGGAAGGTTAGTATTTAAAATATACGACGGTTCATTTCCAATTTATCAGGAAGATGCCAACACGCCTTCGAAAGCCTGAAGGAATATTTACTAAATACTAAATGGCAGCTCCAGAGAAAGGAAGGTCTTTGATCTTATACATAGCAGTTATGGACAATTCCTTAGGCGCTTTGCTCGAAAAAAAGAATGATGAAGGGCGGGAAAGGGCCTTTTTTAAGCCGCATGATGGTGGATGCAGAGAACAAATACTCGCCTATCGAGAAGATGTGCCTCGCACAACTATTCCCAGTCAAAAAGCTCAGGTTGGCACATCAAACCATGCTCATATCCTACATCATGACAAGATCAGCACTATCGGGGAATTGAATTTAGCCAAATGGGCAGTTTTACTAATTGAATTTGTTATCCTATATGCCCGCGATCAAAGGACAAGCCCTTGCAGACTTCCTGGCAGCGCATCCAGTTCCAGACCCCTGAACACGGACCTTCCTGATGAATCAGTCTTTACGGTCGAGGCCGGATTTCCAAAGTGGGAAGGCGGCACACCCAGAACAAATTGAAGATCAAACTCTACGTTCAGGCACAGGAATTGTATTCGTCACACCACAGAAAGGCGTTAACCATTTCTATTTTGCGAAACTGAAAGGCTGTTCAAACAATGAAGCTGAGTACGAAGCGCTCATTGCCGGCCTCCTGGTAGTCTTACAAATTGGTATAAAGGTCCTCATGATCTATGGGGGTTCGCAGTTAATCATTCGCCAGCTCTAGGGTACATATGAAGTACGCAAACCAGAATGAATACCCTACCACGCCATGGCTATGGAGCTCATAAAAGAGTTCAAGCTTCTGCCACGAAAAAGAACGACAAGGCAGACGCATTCGCCAAGTTAGTAGCCGCTCTAGCAGCCCCCCTGGTGGCAGAACATAAGTCATTATACATGACAGGGTCCTGCCTGAAAGAACTTATCCAGGATTGCAATGCTGTCACCATAGTGGAAAGGGCTCCCTGCATGGAAGTCTCTATTGAAGATTGGAGACATTTTCTTATTAACTACGTTAAGCACGGCAGATGGCCAGAAGAAAGCCACAAAATCACCCAGCTTCGAAGGCTGATTCTTCAGTGTGTATTTAAACGAAACTTTATACAGAAAGTCTTATGCTGTGGCTGAGATGTTTGTCTAGTGATGAAGCAAAGCAAGCCATGTACGAAGTACATTCAGGGGTGTGTGGTGCCCACGGTCTGGGCCAAAGATGCAAGTTAAGCTCAAACAGATGGGGGTACTACTGGCCTACAATGGTAAAAAATTGTATGGACTATGTTAAAGCAACATTTGTCAAATCCACGGAGACTCGATGCCAAACCCCTTGCGTCCTACCGTAGCATTCTGGCCTATCTTTCTGATGCGCTAGTACTAAACGCTCCGGCTGTAGAGTAATAGTAATCACTCATAACAGGCACTTTAAAAAGAGTGAGCAGGGAATAGGGACACGCTACGCCCCTCGTAAGGCCGAGAAAAGGCTCGCTACCGAGTTCTAGTTACCACTCCGTGGTAACATACTCTTTCGTAGATCGGGGAATATTAATATATCTTTTTAGGTAATTTAGTAGCTCGAAGCTGAACTGAACCATCGTGAATATAACTAGCGCTTAAGGAAAAGGCCTAGAAGCAGGCAAGTTGATTCCCATCTCTGAAGGTCAGTTGGCAAATTCCCATTCTCGTGGTTACGAAAGTAGGCTATTCATTCGCATCTCTCAAGAAAACAAAACGGTTTAGTCTTAGTCAACCGAGTGAATGCGGAATATTGAACTGATTGATAGCTCTCTATGAACTCTTTCTACTCTACTTAAGCAATAAAGATGAAACTTATCCCCGAACGGGAAAGAGGGAAGGAAGGAACTGATTTAGCAATTATGCCACGTCTGTTGCAAGAATAGGCTCTAGGAAAGAAAGCAGGTTCTTCGGTCAGCCGAGGACGGAGATCGCAGAAAGAAGCTCCATCAGACGACGACTAGCGGGGTCAGTACGATCTGACTTGACTGAGTAAGTGAGGGTAGGGATGATGAGCTATGAGATACCTATCTTAAGAAAGTGAAAGATTTGACCTCTCCAAAATATCATTCATTTCAATTCAATTTGCATTTGGTTATCTTTATTGTTATCCACGCCATGATGTTGATGGACTTGAATTCCTCCTAAATGAAGCATCCGAATGTCCTTATTGATCTTGACTCCGAACAAGATGCTCTATTAGAGACGAGTTGCTTTACGCCCTTGTTTTGAGTTCTCTTCTCGCTCTTCACTGGTCTCCCGAATGCCCGACTCGATGAGGCAATGAAGATTTGAAGATTCCCACCTTTTCCTAAGAAGGAGTGGTTTTTGAAGCTGTTGACTTTGACACTGTTAGCGATGAGTGAGATGATGCCACACCAACAACCACCTTAGAAAGCACTTATGCGTATCAAACGACTTCCGTTGATGCTGCATCTTCGTCTGCTCTTTCTGCCCTTTTCCGGTTGTTCTTCTCTTTCTGCTTACTCTGTAGCCGCAAAATGATGCTTTTGTTGATGATTCGGATGCCTATCTAATAAGAACTCGTCAAAGCAGTGAAATAACTTTTAACTTTACTTTGGAACTCCTGAACTTGTTGCCCGGAGAAGCTCTCATCTGTGAACTACCCGTCGGAGAACTCATTAGGTTTGGCTTTTAGCGATGCCAGGCTACCGAAATAGCTTAGTCAGTTGATTCCGCTGCTCCCGTTGGGGCGGGATTCGATCGATCCAGCTTTCTGTAGGACTGCTAAGAAGATACGATCGCTACCTGAGAACGATTATGTTGTTTCCATAATTGATATAGCAGGTGCAGAAGAAGACGAAGACATTATGACATTACAGTTATTAAATGAGAGATAGATCCACTGTATCTTGTTGGTTCCACCAATGTATCAGATTCTTACTCCTATCTGGAAAGTGAGATAAGAATTCTCATAGTCGTTCGGCTCTTTGCTTTTCTATTAAACTGAGCTTCTCAAAGAGCTACTTCAGGGGCAGCCTAGCGCCTAGCGGAGTATGGCTTTCCCAGTCCTATGGAGTACGGCTCAACCAGCGGAGTACTGTACTAAAATATCTGTCCTACCATCCCAGACCCTTTCCTTTTCATAAAGTCAGTTCAGAAGGAAAATGGATTACCAGGCTTTCGGGACAGTCGTTGACCACTTTTGTTTTAAATTCCCATCATTGAGCTAGTCGTCTATTTTCGTCTAAGTTACCCCGGTAAGGGAAGTAGAGAGCTCCAACAAGTTGAGCTGCTACGTGCCTAGTTGAATCCGCTGATCCTCTGTCTTTTGCTTGGGATATGACTCTCATCGGATGAACTCTTTTCCCTAATAGATCAAGAGAAAACTCATCATCAAGACTCGTTTTTTTTGTCTCTTACTTTTCCCCGGAAAGGGGTTGGCTACTGGGGATTCCCAAAAAACATAGGCTACACTCCTGAATCTACCTGAATCTAGTAGCTCTAGGAGCACTTCCCCATTTCATTAAATGGAGGTAGAGCCCAATCTGGTTGAGCTACCACGCTCTTCTACCTTTGTTAGAATTTTTGTTATAATGGCGTGACTGCCTTTGTCGAATACTTGATTTGGTTTCTTTCTTTTTTTTCCCGTTGCGTTCCTCAGCCGCAGTTCATTGGCCTTCAATGCGATACGATAATGGCTGTGGCAGGACTCTGATCTTTTTCATTGCCTTCCACCGGTAGTAGGGACGAAGTAAGCTCCTATGATGCGTTTCGATTAGCTTGACGCTGTGCCCTAATAATCAATTTAGAAGGTTAGGATTTCCTTTCCTACTACCCTTGGTGCTTAGCATGTTGATCACTTATCATCAAAACTTTTCATAGCAGATCTAATCTAGCCTTAAGAAGAGAGTGAGGAAAGGGCCTAGCTTCTCAATAAGTCATTTAATGAACTATACTTAAGTAAAGATGTGAGCTATACCTATTCCTTCTTTTCTTATCCCTTTCGGGATAGATCGGATAAAGAAAGGAGCTAAAGAATGAAATTTACAGGAATTCATTCGCAGTTGTAGAGTCTCTAATAGGCAGTACTAATCGATTGCACAGTGCCCAGTCCTCTAAGATCTATTGACTGAGTAGTATCTAACTTCCGTATTCACCTTCCTTTGTTTAGGAAACTCCTTCCTCTGGTCACTTCATTACCAAAGAGTCGTTCACAGCGACTCTACGCCTATCTACGCCTATTCGATAATAGCAGCTTTGACTCTGATTCCGATAATCAAGGGAATTAGTCCTCTAAAAGCGGATTCTATGGCCTTGCTTACTCATTCAAATGCAACTAAGCTATATGCTTAAGACATTCTCTTCGATGTGGAATTTAGCTCCTAGCTTTTTTCTTTCCTTCTACCTCTTAGTCCTTGGGGATTGTATACTATAAGTAGTCTCATTCTTTTCTTTACTCTTCGAGCCCTATTACAGGACTACGGCTATCGAATCAGCTGTTAAGTAGCCGCTCTTATTAGTGCCTACTGGATTGACTGCTTTACTGCTTCTAGCTACTGGTGGAAGGTGCAGATGAAAGAAAGAAGAAGGAATTTCCTTTCGAAATGGAAGAAGAATCTGCTGCTAGTCTTTTAGACTAAGACAGAGACGCTCTTGAGTAAATATCAGCTGTGGTCCTATCAGCTGAACCAGTTTCCGGTCTTGTTTGCGTAGTAAATGGTTTGTTTTGGTGGAAGACGGTCTTTGAGAGTAAGCTGCTATTAAAGTCTGTCTGTAAGCAATTAGCCTTCCTGGCTTGGTATATACAGATGGAAAAATAAATATTCAATGGTTATTTCAGCCGTTTAATGGGACTAATTGATAGGGCATTAAAGATTAAAGGCAAGTTTGAACTTGTGTGCAAGTAAGGTATCATGTATCATGGTGCTTTGTATCTTTTTTTCTATCTTTGACCTAAAGCCGATTGATCTAACTTTAGTTTAGGATTTAGGGGGTAGTTTTCCTTGATGGAAATGTCCTGTTGTCAGCAACGAGAGCAAATCTGGTAATGAGGCGCAGCGAAAGGAGACTCTGGTTTCCGTGTAGGTATGTGTGGATTGTAGCACAGAACAGGGCTTGACTGGAAAAGTAGTGAAATGGTAAAATAGGAAGTCTCACTATAGGCTAGTATCCATCGATTAGCTCGGCTTGTCCTATGTTTTAGCTTAACTCATCGTATCGGCTGTTGTCTAAGGGTTGACCTTAAGAGCTCTGGTCTAGCGGCCGTTAGAAGTGCTTTATAGCCACCGTTATGGAATTGGAAAGATTGGCAAAGGAGATGTGAACACAAGCTCTCACTTTAATTGAATGGTAAGTAGAAGGGGATTTGTCAGTCAATGATTAGAGTTGTTGGCCTAGGGCCCTTAGCCCGTTCTTATCTTTACCGAGGTATGAATGAGGTTTTTAATTTAAGAAGTCCTTGGTACTTTTCAGGGGAAGCTTTTGCTATTGCAACTCTGGCTTCAAGCCTACTTCCCCGATCTCCGATATGATACTCCTCCCTCGCCCGTTCATTCTTTCTCTACCTATGGCTCATGGCTGTCTAGTTTCCCGCTGAAGGAAGTGACATTCCATGGTTTTTTTCAATTCTTCTTTGGGCTTTCTATTTCATTAATTCCTCTCAAGCGCCGAGGGCTTACGTCCCCTTGATTGAAGACCATTTGAAAGTCAGCATCCTAAGCTCTAGGAAGAACTTTTTATTTCGACATTGCGGGACTGCTTGAAAAGTTGTTTGCTTGCTCACTGCTTTACAAAAGCGCTTATCTTAAGACAGCCTTCAAGGCCTTACCACTAGAGGGGGGAACAGAACCGGGGCTAGATGAAGTATTGCGTATATAAAGCAGAACGAAATTTGTGAGTCAGCCGCTAAAAAAAAAAGGAGAACTCAAGATCTTTGTATGAATCTTTTCATCTTGGATCTGAGTCAACGGCATTCTTTTTATCACTACGCTGTCTGTGAAGAAAGAAGCTAGGCTGCTTTCGCCGTATTGCCTCTTGCTTTTAAAAGCTTGTGGCTTTACTCGAAACCTAATAGGTGTAAAATAGAGGTTTAAAGGTCTCTAAGCCCGTTTCACTCTTTTTCTACAATCACTGGCGTAACATAATTGGAGGATGCCCTTTCTGCGGATTCGTCTGGTCATTGGGATTCACCTCTTTTGCTTTCTTCCATTCGAAACCAGGCGGAATTTCTACCGTCCGAAGGATTACTATACAAACACAAAAACTATGTGACCCTTTGCAGCCTCGCTGAGTGGTTTTGTATCACAGTCTTCTAGCCCCGATGCCTATACTCAAAGAATAAGGCAGGCCGAAGTGATAAACTGAATCTATTCAGTTGACCCTTTCTTTTTCAGAGTTTGGGTCTATTACCAGGCTTTGACCAGATCTACCAAACGGTGACGAACGAATTCCTCTTTTCGCTTCCGTGAGGTCTTCCGCTTTAGTTGTGTCGCAGCATATACTACCCCCGCCCTAACACAAGAAAATAAGTGAACTTCCTAAGGATTCTAATCAGGTTTTTATTCCTATTGTTATTGATAGAGATTCAAGTGCGTAAAAGACCTCTAAAAGAGTTTCACCCACGATACTCAACGTGGCATAGCCTACGATGAGATAAGATAGGGCTTTCTGTGCCAGCAAGAAGCTGTCCAGACTTTGGATTAGCGGTACTCCGTCAAAAGAGTAGGCATCGCCCTAGTTAGTTTTAGTTGAAGCTGAGGAGGTTTTTGGACTAGTTAATCATGTATATAAAAGGAAGGCCCCTTTTTTCTTTCTAGTTCTAGAAAGTTTACTTTTTCCTGCCTATGTGTGAAAACGAGTATGTGAACAGAACATCTTTCAAACATCGAGATTGGGTCTCACTCTTGAGAGATAGGAATCATAGCCTAGAATAGTAGCCCAGCAAATTCAAGCTTTTCTTTCCAAGACATGAAAAGAAAAAGACCAGCGCTTAGAATCTTATTCTGTGGAGGCATTCTTTGGCCCTCTTCCTAGTGGTGACTCTGCACGCCAGCATCTAGTCGAAAGGCGTTCACTTCTATTCTATCTTCTCAGATTACCTTCATGCCCCTCAAGGGCTTCTCTAAGAAAGAACCTTTATGCAGCATCTAGGTAGTTCTCCAGTGTAACGAACGAAGTAGGTAGACTGTAGAACTATCATGTGTCCTCTCAAGACGCTTAACTTCCCCTTCTTTTCGCTCCACCCGGGAATATTTTGGAAGAATAGGGGTTCTCTTATGTAGGAGAGGAGAATCTTTAGTTGGAAAAATCATTGAACCTAAGGCTTACCCCCGATAAAAGCGAATGAGCAAGCAAACGAAGGAACTAAGCCCGAACTAGAGCGATCTCTTGAGTCCAGTCCAAAGGTCGCCACCAACCTTACTCTAAGTAACCTGCATCTTTGTTTGTCTCCATCGAGTCCATTCGATCCTGCCAATAACCAATTCCAATTAACATTGCCTTTACTCCAAACCTAGCCAACCAGCTAACTCGAACCAACCTTAAGTGTTGGAGGTAAAGAGAAGGTTGTATAAAAATCAAAACTATCTCGATCTCCATTCTTTCCAGGGGGAGCCAAGCTCCACTTTCTCAATCCTTGTCTTCCTCACAAGAAAGAGGTGGTGATTCGGGGGTATAAGAAAGAAAGGATGCGCGTACCAACCAAAGTATGGAATTTCCGTTCTAGGAACACCTATTTCTATCGATGAAAAGTAGTTAGGCGACTGCCACTTCTATTTAAAGGTCAAACAAAGTTTTGTGCTGGATCATCCGGTTCATCTGGTGAATCCTATCGTAGTTATTCAGCCATCGGCACGGAGTCCTATGCTGATGAGTCAGACGCTGGAAATTAGTACTCGTGTACGAACAAAACGGAGAAGTAAGATCATTATGGTACCGCAAAAGATAAGCTATAGCAGAAGTGTCAAATAGCCAACTGTCCCGAAGATCCGTACTTGAGCGAGAAAGCGTATAGGTAGCTTCTTGCTCTGCCAAGAAAGTTTTTCCAATCAATACACAATACACCCTAAAAAATGTGAGAGGAAGGACTGCAGTTAGGAAGCCCTCCTTCTTAGTTTGGGAAGAAGTTCTTTATTGCCTGTTCCCTTTCACCACTTCGCTCCTGTCACGCAGTAGCCCTACAGAGAGAGGGTAGCTAGGATGAAGGCTAGCCCAGTTTCACCTTTTGCATTAGTCTTTCTTATGGGATGAAGACAAGGAACTGACAGATGCCATGACTTACTAGGGTATCCCTCACCCAATAGTAAAAGCGGAAGGTGGATTGATGCATCGAATGCCCTGTTTGAAAGTGAATCTGCACCTCTTTTGGTCTTGGGATCACTTAAGGAGAGGGAATCCCGTCTTTCTTATATATAAGATCTTTCTAGTTTTTGCTTTAGACCAAGAGAACGAGCTATCCACCAACAGAGAAGTTCGGAGTGACATCAATCTGCCCTAGGAGTCGAATGATCGCCAGGCATTAGCCCCATCCTACTCCAATAACAGCCGTTTCGTCTATGAGCTTGCATCTTGTACTTCTCCTGCCTACCCATCAGTTGGACATACTGCGCTTATCCGTCCTCAATAGGAAGAAGCCATTAGCGAACAAAGCAGCTGACGAATTCTTTCTCGTCTTACCATAATGATGACATGGCCAAGGAAAACAATGGTAGCTACATACTGAACTGAATTGAAAGATGGGGTCTTTCCCATCAAAAAATCTTGACTTGAATTCTTACTTCACTTCAATTGGCCAAGAAGCGCCTTAAAGCATGTTGATCGGGGAAGGGATCCATTTTTTGGAACACATTAGGTCTAGAAGGAAACCCTACTAATCCAACTCATTATGTTATCTTGACCGAGTGGTTAGTAAGAATACGCCAGTTCTTTCAGTATTCGCGGTAAGAAGGCCGTTTAGGCGACTATAGGCCATAACTATGAATTTCATAAGAGAGATTGGGATCCTAGCTACGCCTCCGACGCCGAATGATCTACTTGATTGTACTTTGAAAAGTCGAGATTTTCTTTGTGTTCAGTGTATCGTTCCGTGCAGCACCGTCCTGAATGAGAAAGTGTTCTTCTTTCCCATGCTCTTAGTTGGTTAAGAACCAAGAAATTTCTATTTACCTACAAGTCTTTATCCAAGTGGAGCGGCTCCTGGATTGACCGGTGGCTTAATCAGGAAGGCTCTTCCTCGGCCCGAAACGAGGGGGGGCACGAGGTGACAAGTCAACAACCAGGAGTCATGGAGCCTGCCCCCGCGCCTGCCCCCGTACCGGCACCCTCCTACCCCGAACTCTCCCGCCGACTCGACGACTTGACTTCGTCTTTTAATCGAATTCGAATGCGAGGAGATACTCTCATTAGGCTGGAGGGGGCTCTGGAGCTGAGAACAGCCCCTCCTCACAAACGGAATAAGATCGTAGAAATTATGGATCTTTTATCCCATTCTCAAGGAAGAGAAAGGCCACGGTCGGGGAAGGAGGCCGGGGACATCTTAGTGAAGCGTGTCCAGGAGTGGGAGAGGGACCTGGAATAACTATGCATAGGACTACTAATTTGATGGTTGTACGTGTTTATGTCTTTTTTTTCGGTATGCCGCTCCGCGAACAAAGGAGCGAAAGAAAAACGATTTTTTTATGGAAAATTGGGTATCTAATCACATCATCTCACTAGGGATAGGGCTAACCCTATCAATAGCCGCAGCACTGTTTTTTTCTTTTAAGGCGGGACAAGTTTTTGAACGAAGTACTATTGAAAACCGTATACATGGGTTGGATCTAGAAGTACTAAAACAAAAGACCGAATCAAAACTAGAGATGCTTTGGAAACATTATAATGATACGAATGGAAATATGCAATTACCAGAAGGGCTCACTGTAAAAGACATAGTAGAAAGCGCCTTTATTATAGACGAGTCTATACAAGAACAAATTCTCGGGCTAAACAAAATCTATTTGGATCTCATTAGTCATGGCACGGACAGTAGTTACTTTATTTACATTCTGGATACGTATGGCCCTTTTGTAGGTATGTAGTTAGGACTTGGTTTTTCGATTTTCTTTTTGTTGTTCAGGTCGATCACTCGTTCATTTTGTTACTAAAAAGGGAGGAGGAATAGATAGCATGGCGCAAATTCTCTACTATTATTATATTATAAGTATAAGAGGGTCGATTACATTGAGTTAAGGAGAGGAGCTTAAAGACCAATAGGGAGAGGAGAGAAGCAGCTCGACTTACAAGGAGAGGAGACGAGGATTGGAATCTCGTTCGAGTTTGCTTGGACAGGTGTTAAAATTACACTCTTTTCGGACAAACAAAAATAGGTGGTTGCTTCCGGCTGTAGTGTGCGGGTGAGAATCCTGCCCCGGATGTAGTCTTAATTAGTTTTTTTGTTTTGAGACGAACCGGGTAACCAAAGTCACGATCAGAAAGGTTGACATCCAGACCATGTTTCTGGAACACGCTGGTTCGAGTCCAGCTCGTGACAAAGCCAAAGGAGCGGGGAAGTATGAAGTGTCATATCATATCCCGAAAATGGAAGCAGAAAGGAACCTGATGGCCTGTTAGGTTAAGCAAAGAAGGTAGGCTACCCGGCTATCAAGTTTTTGAATCCCGTAAAGCTCACCATCGGTTAAGCCAAAGGAAGACGCTGACGCGCTTCACTCATGAACGGAACTTCGGTAAAGGAAGAACGCAGGTAACTGGGTTTATTCGTGAAAATCTGCTCGCTCTTATTCTGACGCTGTTCGTATTAATTATTCATGATTTATCCCTTTAATGGTCTCGATAGGGAGGCTTCCACGAACTATCCATAGCTTACTATAGAGCCGAGCCGTAAAGAAGCATCCAACCAATAAGTCTACTAAGTACTCGTGTGCTTATGCGTTCGTTTCCTTATATCCGCTTTTCTTTTATGGCTTTCTGGATTAGCTATCGCGCTTGCTTGAAGAGCCGATAAGAGGTCAGTGTCTTCTTTTCTCTTGACTACCTACTGTCCTTGTATCTAATTTTCTACCGGGCCCTCTAAGCAAGAATAAGAAGCCGGAGCAGCAACGAAGTCTAGTCGTAACATAAAAGCAGCACTTGAGTTGTCGCTTGTTGAGATTTATGGATATTTATATATCGGTTGCTCTTGCTCAACATTAGCAGTTCCTTGTCTTAGCAAGAGCTGTTTACAAGCATTGGAGCTATCACTCTTTGTTGAAGAGGCCCTATTTAGAGCTGTAGGGCATAGTCGTCTCAAAGGACAGACCCGGCAGAGTGGATAAAGAATTACCTCCACTTTGTATTTCTGCTTAGTGTCGCCTGGTATCGTAAGAATCCTAAAGACCAGGTGACTGGACATATTGCTTCTTTGCTAGTTCGCTTGAGTGGGTCTAAAACTTCCGTATTCTAGGTTATTTGGTACTGGCTTGTTTTGTGGACTCCTAGGAATTCCGTATAGAGAAAAAGACAGTCTTCAAGTTGAACTAGCTCTAGGGTTGCTGAAACCCCTTTGAAAGTCAGCCCTCTACTTATTGATCTCGGAATCACCAACCGGGAATTGTTTACTCTGCAGTAACGAACTGATCATTGTCCATGGTACGGGATTTCTGATGCCTGGTCTACGGTTAACTAATTGTTTAAGAATCTTTCCAATGAAGTATGATGCGTAAGAGATGCTGAACCCAGAGTGAACGAGAATAGACTAGCCCTACTTCTTCCATTAAGGCTATCTTGAGCGGCTGGGGCCATTTTATGCTTTTGGTCTACCCTCGTTGCCTGACGAGCGTGAGAAAGTAACTTCCACTTTTTCTTAAGCAAGAGTCAATAAGTTCTTCACCAGGCTTCCTCTCCATCCTTCTTACTGGCTCACTCCCACTACGTAACTCTGAATATCTGTGCCTTGGGAAAGTTAAGCGCTTCTTGCTAATGTCCTTATAGCATATAGATAGTTAGGATAGGGCATAAGGATGAAACAAGCTTGTAGAGCTTGGTTAAGGTTGAACTTGGCTTTGGTTCCAGAGATGGGTTCTGTGGCGAACTCGAGTTGAATAAGTTCCTCAAGGTATATAAATCTCTCTTTACCAAGGAAAGGCGCTTTTATACTTTCTTTAGAGTAGGGCGCGGCGAAAGAGCATTCCTTATAGAACGATTACCTGAGAACTCCTATATGCTTGCATCAGGGTCAAAGTACCAAGAGCCTTCGACGGAGTACATGTTTTTGAAGTTCCATTCTTTCCTAGCGGGTTCAAATCCTCTTTTAGTCAAGGATTTTAAAAGATTATATGATTTGCAGATTTGGCAGAACAGATGGGTGGAGTGGAGATTGACATCAACCAGTGGAATCAGTTCGTCCTCCAGTGCGCAGAGCTACTAGGCCTGGTGGGCTCTATCTCTAGCAGCTTGCATTCGATGCATCCAACTATAAGAGCTCCTTAGCGGATTCTCTTTCTGAGTCTGAGCGCTAATCCTCTTCTGCATATTTTTGCTTCTCACTTCGGGCAATTAGCTTCTAGAAGAGCTTTTTCCGCAATATATTCTTCTCTTTTTCAACCCTTGCCTTCAGCTAAGCATTATTCTTTTGGCCTGATCACAGACATTGGATTGGGACAAAGACAATTGGAATATAAGGGGCTGGTCTAAGCCTTCCTTTCGTGTTCGCTTTCGTTTGCTACTGACCTAGAGGTACTATACGGTATATAACCGGGGTCCCGGCTTTGAAAACAAGAGGATCGCCTAAAAAAGATTTCTTTTTATTTAGTGCAATATCGAGAATTAGGTAAAAATCATCACCTCAGCGGGGATCGCTATGCCACTTAAATGTCTTTGTTTAAAAACTGCCTTTTGATCAAGCGAGATATCCAATTTCTTATAGAATTTCTCATTCCTCCCCAGGAACGGCCTTGGATCCAATCGTCTGATCTACTCCCTTTAGTTCGCTAACTAAACCCTGTAAACCCTCTCTAAGCTTAAAGTGCGGATAAGGGGCACCGCTTTCATTCCTGCTTGGCGCTCTAACATTCCCAACACTGACCACTGAATAAGGAAGACCTACCACCCACACAGCAAACCAACGCTCTCCTTTTAGTTCGGAAAGAAGAAGGGTTGCGCCCGGGTGAAAGACTATGCCTTAAAGGGGGCCAAAACGACCAGAAAAAGGAGCGGGAAGGCATGGTCACAAGACCCCGCTTTGAGCCATCGAAGACCAGATGATGGGTTACGAAGATATGCAAGGAAAGAGACGCTCTGGAATACCTTTCAGTTAATCAGCCGAAGGCTAAGAAGAAAGAATCAGTCCAATGAGCAGAAATTCCCTACCCTGTAATCCCATTTCTGCTACTTTAGCTACTTTTGCTATATGCTTAACTTCTATACCTAATGTTAATTGGCGTAGAGGAATGAAGTCAAGAGATTGAATCGTCTGTTCAGAAACCTTTTCCATCTTGGGAATGCACTTTCTTTCTAGTAAGGGGCGTACCGATGCTTGAGTTAATCGATGAGCTAAGTCCCCGTTTCTGACTAACTAAGGTATTGATGTTGCTGATTTCATCCCGAGTTGAAGAGTGAAGTAGCCGCTGATCCAAGGGGTAGTTAACATTTCATATTTAAGGCTGTTCTAGGAGCTACTGAGCTAACGTCCAACATCCCTAGGGGTTTAACTCATGGTATAGAATAGGCTGCTTGAGAAGAGGCTGCACATAAAGGAGAGGTAGTCGATCACCAATCCCAACTCTTCGCCTCAACCGGGAATGGCAAAGGGCTCTCTCTTAACTATATGAAAGTGTCAGAAAATTATTTATATTATATAGTAATAGTAGCGACAATCATTCATTGGCTAGCATGGGCTAGACTGTGTGTATCAAAGAAGCTTCCTCGGGATGCGCTTTTGGCTCCAGACTTCGGTCTCGGAAAGACCTTGCTTAGCTTTAGCGGCTTCAACCCGAGCAGCACTTCAATCACTCATTGCAGACAGGCCTTCGAGAACCTACAAGAATAAGGATAAGGAGATGACTTAGCTCAAGCAAGTACAGTCGTCTAGCTCTATTTAGCTACTCTAGCTGAATTTTCGACTATTGCAACAGATTCGCTAAGGCCAATCATTTCCTAGTCTCTCCTATATCCAATTGCTATTCTAGCTGGGATATTCTATCTATTAAAGCATATAGGAAGAAGAGGTAATATCGTATAATATAAGTCTAGTCAACAATCATTCCTATGGTCATAGTTCCATTCGTTCACTTTAAAGCACGAGCTGCGAGAAAGAGATAGATTTTCGATCTTGAAAACCATGGGTTTCATTCCCACTAAAGGTTAGTAGAGTGAGAAAAAAACTAATTGAATCAAGAATCAATGGGGCTCCGCTGACTGACAGCTTCCCCGATTCGATAATGAGATCATGAATACCTTCCTTGAGGGGAATCCGAAGGGGTCTAGCCGCTGATTCAAATTCATCTATATCCAGTGGCTGGCAGAACTCTCGGTGCTCGTAGCGTGCTAGAACTCATGGCTGGTTTGTCTGGCAGTTAGGCTGCCCATCTCACTCGCCAGTCCAGAACCCTTTTAAGTGAGACAAAATCCCAAGTTAGCTCAATTCTGTATTCGTAAAGATGAACACTAGCTACTCAAGCTTCTCACCGAACCAACTAGCATCGTTCTTCGTGCTACCACCAGATTGTATTTTTCTGCTACCCTTGGAGGAGGGAAGCTATACTAGCGGAAGAGCTGTTCGTTCTACATTTTGTTTGTTGTCGCAGAGAGGGAAAGGTGGGGGGACCAAAGAGAAAAGAAGTGCATTTCTCATCTATATCCCATAGCATATCTAACTCTGAACAACTTGATTTCGATATCAACTGCCCGGTTCCGAGCTTACTCCTTCCTTTCCTGAAACCTAAATATGACTTAAGAATCCACCTTCCTAGTTGGGAGCTCCTGGGTATGAAGAGGTCAGCCAGGCACGAACGCTATAAGAGAGGTTGAGGGGAGATGCTTGACTCATTAGGATACGGGCGAAGGAAGTTCATAGGTACTAGTTCTATTGGCCGGAGAATAACGAGATGGCAAGAGATGATCGAGTATTCACGTCCAAATTCAACATATTCTTCTATCAACTGCGCTTTGTTATAGGTTAATCCAAAAACCCTGTAAGAAGAACCATGGCATTCGCATCCTCTTTAAAGCAACAGCTTGTCTGAAACCGGTGAAAGCCTACTACTTATTTATGCCCCACGCCTATAAGATAAGTAAGAAAGTCCGGATCCAGAGAAGCTGCTATTTCATCAGCATCTGGCACTGCTTGATTTGAACCTAGGCCTTCAAGGGCTAGGGCTGAGACCAGTAATAGGACGGTAAGAAGGCGGTACAGAGAAATTGAGCTCTGGAGTGAATACCCGGCGTCAGGGTTCATCGGAACTTCAACCAGAAGAGGTAGGGTCGGGGTGGTAGTAAAGGAAAAAGTCAGCATCTTACCCAGTCGTAGAAGCGCGGGTCCTCGGCAAGAAAAGAATTGGGCGGAAGGTCCCATCCCAGGATACCAGGTACATGGCAACAAGGAAAGCGGTTCTCTCTTTGAAGGCGAAATCCATTTTTCAAATGAGGAATATGAAAATAAGGAATAATATAATAATCCGCCTTCTCTTAATTTTTATGTTTGCTAGTTTAAGGCTTTTTTTCTGCGTAGAACTCAGTGCTAATCTCGAGATTGTTGCCATATTCACCTTATTCATTAGCGGGTTGATCGTTCTGGTTCGTCTTTCTTTTTTTAAATTTAATAAAAAATATATTCGCTATTTTGTGTATGTATCCCTTCTCAGTTTCACCTCCCTTTTTTTTCTATTGTTTTTATCTATATGTTATAAAAAAATCTGAATTTCGCGGATATCTTGGAAGTTTTTGTTTTTATTGGTTGGTGTGCTGGAGAGGATGAAGCAAGTCCATCTGCAGCTGAAACCCCCTACTCTGAAGCTTCCGGCTCCCGAGGCAAGTCTGCCCTGAACGAAAGAAAGGAGGAATTATTGATTAAAAATTTACAAGAAAGAAAGGGAGATCTGGGAGATGGACAAAGAATTTCCACAGTTCGTCAAACTGTGGAAACTGACTTACATGTTACAAACAAAGGAGAGGAGTTTGAATTTATTAAACAGATAGAAAAGGAAACGGGAGCTAAAAAAGAAGATTGTCCCGTGACCAATTCTACGTTTAATGAAATCAAAGAATATCAAAGTAAAATCCAAGATGGAAGGGGAGGGAGTAGATCAAACGAAGAAAGATAGATAAGAAGAGCGCATGACCAGAAGGAAGGAAAGAACGAGAAAACAGGAGTACTCAACGGGAATCAGAGACCCCCCGGGTAGAGTGAAGTTGTTAGGTTGAATTACGATATGGCTTGCTTTTTAGGAGGTAGAATTGAGTAGCAAGCTATCTGTTCTCGGAAGCAAAAGTAGCTCGAGCCAAAGGCGACAGTGAGGCCCCTAGTCCAAAAGTCTCATAGCATAGGAAAATGCACTTGGGCTGGGGGGAAAGAAGAGCGGGTATGTGGGCTTCTTTCACTTTACTTTTTTCTTTGCCTTTAACAGTTTCATAATATGATCTTTTCCTCAATTCAAGACATCATACCAAGGCCAGGGAAAGACTTTCTAAGCAATTCAATGAATAAGCTAAAGAGAAGTTACAGAAGTTCGGAAGTGACAGAGAAGTCAACCTTCTTTTGAACTATCTGCTCTATCTAATACTGAACTAGATGCCGCAAAAGCCCCAACTCTGGCTCAAGAAAAGAAGGGGTATCCATGAGATTCGTTTCGTTGAGTTACGGATGTGCT
>JANKYE010207367.1:0-15028 GCA_032467995.1 Erythroxylum dillonii
TTGAAGTGGTTTTGTGCAGGTATTGGAGTTTGGGTTGAAAATTAAAGAAGTTGGCTAGATGATGTTTTAGGGGAGGTGTTGTCAAATTTTTGTGAAAATTTGGCAGAAACTTCGTTTATGTTTTTGACCCCCTTAGTGTTTAAATTGGAATGGGAGGTCTTCTTGAAGATTGTAATACATGTTTAAAGCTTTCCAATGGTATATAATATGTCATTTTTGGACTTAGGATGAAGAAGTTATAGGGTTTAAAAGATTTCAGTTATTGTTGAAGTGCCATTTTATGGCAGTAACTTTGGAAGGATATTTCACCCTTTTAGAGCCTTCCTTGATTTTGCATCTTTCATAAAAGATGTAGATTGTCTTTTTCCCTTTTTATTGATGTATAATATGCAATTTTTAGAGTTAGGAATAAGAAGTTATGAAGTGGGAAAATTTACAGTTACTGTTCACATGGACTGTTCATATGGTCATTATAGGCAGTAACTTGGAGTGAGTTTTTACCTCTTTTAATGACGAAATTGATGTTTGCTCCCTTCATGAAATTTGTAAAGCATCTTTTCATCTTTTCATTGAGGTAAAATGTGACATTTTTTGGTTATTGTGTTAATAGATGTGATTTTTCAAACTTCTGGTTTTATTTAGGACTTTTTCCATATGGGCAGTAACTTTGATGCACTTTTTTGACTCCCGTAATGGCTGATTTAAATCTTAAATCTTGTTTGAAAGTTGTAGAGTTTTCTTTAAGCTTTCTTTTGACACCAAGTTTGAAAAATTTGGAGTTCTAGGTAAAAAGTTATGAATTTTTGAATTTCTGTGTTTTAAAAATAATAATTTCGGAAAGCTCACTCTTTCGCTTGTAACTTTTCATTTGACCTCCGTTTGATCCGGTTTTCAAAACATTAGTTTTCTAAGAAAAATAATTCATACCGATTTGGATTAGTTTAGACCGAATGTGTCGTAGGGTTTCCAGCGCACTAATTTTTCTACCGTATGCATTTTCGGATGTCGGATTATGACATACTTTCGCTTTGTGTTTCGGAATCTTGTAAATCCGTCCCGTCGTTTCCGCCTTCAATTTTCACTCCGCTTTGTTTTTGTTCTTTCGGATCGTTTCCGTTTTTTGTTTGATTTGTGTTAGATCTCGGATTTGTTTCGCTTTGAGCGTTCCGATTTCTTTTCGCCTATTTGTTTTCGTTTTTGTCTTCCGTTTTTTCAGTTAGAGTCCGGTTCCGAAATCGGGTCCCAACAGAAACCATCGAATCCATAATAACAAGTTCCTAATACCAAGCATGACCAAATCTTAGAACATATTGTGGATTCATGATAATTTGAGATCTCTAGATCATGTAAGCTCCTAATATTTTTGTCAAAACAGTTCGTGCAACCTAAAAGTCCATGCCATTGGAAGAAGTTCAGGAGTAGATCAGATATTATTCTAACAGTATGCCTTTGAATTTGACTTGTGCAACATTGGAAATATCAGCGTAGCTTGGAAGAAAAGCAGTTGTGGATTTTCTTGAACGCCAAGATGTTATTGGGGTTACCTTCCGCACTCGAAACAAGCTATCAGCACCACCTATGATTAGCAGTCACACCTTCTTTTTTTGTTCTTTTCGTAAATTGATGAGGACTCACACTTGCACCAAACAGAAGCTCTAATTCGCTGTCAACCGTCTTAAATGGAGAAAGATGAAAGTTTGCGCTTTTAGGTCCACTGAAAAATTCATTACAATGTCAATTGTAAGAACACAAGAAATGTATATTAAGGAATTTTAAACACTTCAGTTCTCCTGTACAACTGTATCAGCGAAATTACGCACTTTATTACAAACATTAAGGATATAGTCAAACTGTTATCTATCTTAAAATTTTGCTGCATACAATAAGTATAAGCTAGATTTAGTGTGGCGGATAGAAATTTTTTTTTAAGAACAGTCCATGGAAGTCTGAAGATGGACACGTAGGAGTTGAGGATAGATTTAGAAAGTATCACTAACAAAATGCTCTCACTATAAGTTGCAGAAAATGAAGTCTCGAAATTGTACGGCGCAAAGGGTAAATGCTAGACGCTTTCTGCGAAGCAATCGACTAATGACAACGCTGTTATAAGCTTCCCTCCGAAAGATTTTGACGGTGCATGCTAGAAAATGGTCTTAGAAGTTTCAATATAAGATTCTAAACCTTGGCACAACAATAAAGGCAAAAGCAAGAAGGAAACAAAAGTTGTATAAAGTCATAAACATAATCCCATATTCTAGAGTGCAATTTCGAGCAGGGAAGGAAAGTTTGAATAATGTTAAATACTATATATATTCTGACGAGTTGTATTTGAACAAGCAGGTTCCGTTCACTTCCCTAAACTAGAAAAATAAAGTTCTGTATAAAACAAGTTAAAATAAAGTTAGAGATAAAATAGAAAACATTCGTGTGCATGAAAATTTAACAAAAGGGTAGATCAATTACTGAAGTGTTATCCAAAAACCATTGTCCTTCCATCTTCCAAGAAGCATTAATTTAAAGCTGAGTCTTTGAAGCAATTGCAACCATAATTAGTAAAAGGGTTAATTTAATCTAAATTTTTTTATTATATTACAAATTAAATCTTAATATTTAATAATAAATTTGGCATTTTTAAAGCGTCTCAATATATATAAAAACAACCAGAATCATATGTCCATAAATTTTTTTGTTACTTTATAATTAATTTTAATGCATTTATGAACTCTACAATGTCACATCACATAGATGTGACTCTATATAGTCCATCCAATTTAATAAAATTTTGATTAGTTTTAATATAATTTTAATAATTATGATTATTTTTAGCTGCAACTAAGTAGGCTAACCTAATAAATTTTAATAAATCAAAAATCCCAATTCTTACCCACGACTCTCCTTAGCGATGTGGTTAACATAAATTGTATCAGTTTTCGATGAAAAACAAGTAAGGTTCATACTTTGAAATGGATTTTTGGTTGTCGTTAAAAAAACGAGAATTTGGTGATGCAGTTTTCATACGAGCAATAAAAATCCTTCTTAAAAGTTTGACTTTTTGTATTATTTAGGTCATGATAATATATTTGTATGGAATACTTTGTTTTTTGCCCTAGTTTTAAACTTAAAATTACTTTTATTTTGTAATACCAGAAATGTTGTTATTCGAGTTATGTTTATGTGTCTTGTTGATATTTGAGTTGTGTTAATGTGAAATGTTGTTGTTTGAGTTATGTTTATACGGAATGTTAATGTTTGACTTATTTTACGCGTAATATTCATATTTCAGTTATATATGTCCAATATAATAACACCTAAAACAAAGGAAAGAAGGTGGTAGGTATCGAAGTTGTCGCTAGTCAACAACAACCATATCAATCAGACCCTAGCCAATAACAATAGTCAACTTCATCCACCAATGAAGCCAATTAGCAACAACTTCCATTTGCCTCAACTAGCACTTAGGGCTCTACAAGTCCGCTAATCTTTAAAACCTATAATTAGACTTACGCTCAAATATATATTTACATGTTTAATGCATTTTTTTGTCAAGTTCTAATATCAATGTTAGAAAAAGAGATAGAGTTATAACTAAAAGTTGTGGGTTGCAACGAATAAATGTTGCAATAGACAACAAGTTGTCTGTACATATTGATACCTCGCAAGGTCATCTTGTAGACAAGGTTTAACAACAAAATTGTCTAATGAGTTGGGGGTAATTTCTAGAACTGAATTGCCTTGCCTTAAGTATGCCAAATAGTTGAAGGAAGAAATTTTGTTAGAAAATGTTTTGACAAAGTTTCGGTAAATTTTTAATTTATTTAATTATATGCAATATTGTTTGACTTTTTAAATATTAATTTCACTTTTATTTGTTGCTCACAGATGAAGTTGAATATCGTTGATAATTTTATCACTTCACTTTTGAAATAAAGGACCAATGATTGTCGATATCAACTGTATAAATATTACAAACTTTTTTCCTTCGGATGAGGAAGTAAGGAGACATGTTTCGGAACGGTTGTCCCTAGAAAATTGAAATATTTTATGTGATTATTGAGCCTTGCCAACATTTAGGTTTGTTCTCTTTCCCTTCACATTTGCTTCCATTAATCTTCTAAGATGATTTAATGAGTATTGTTTTCTTTATTTAAGAAAAGTGTAAGAAGGTCTAAGGTTAACAAAGGAAAAATGAAAAACTCCTCACAACCAAGCCTCCAAATCATTTGTTGTCATGCGAAATGAATATATAAGTTCTTTGTTTACAAGTCATAATTATATCAATACATAAAATATTATTTATTATGTTCTGATTTTTTTTCCATAAAATAGAGTTAGCAGGAATTATATGAAGAAGAGTGTGATAGGATTACACTCTACAAACTGACACACTATAAGAAAGGTAAAGGCTGGATGTTTGAAGAAGCGTAAAATAATTATGTAAGTATAAAAATTTGTTTAAATTTTAAGTTTATTTATTTATGTAATACTAACTAATAATATTTGAACTGAATATTGATTTTGTTTTTTAAATTTTAGAATAAGATGTAGGAGTTATTGCAAATATCAATGTCTGACAAAAACGAGCCCAATGTAGATGAAATTTGCAACAAGGTACTCGATACAAAATTTAACTACATCAAAAGTCTTGGATTTGGGCCTAAGCCAACAACTTTATCCTCATCAACACTTGCATATCTTGAGCATCTTCAAGAGAAGAATCAATCGCTTAAGGCTAAATTAGAACGTGATGATACTTTAGAACGTAATGAACAAAACTTTCACTGTAATGGAAAAAGTTGGCGAAGCATGAAAAAATGGTCAAAAGATCACTTGGCCTGAATTATGTAAGTAGTGATAAAGAAAATGATTCTTAGTCATTAAACTAATTTTTTAAATTTTTGCGTAAGTATTTTTTAACATTTTTATTAACATTTATGATATTTAATTGTTTATATACAATGCTTTTAATTTCAAATTATTTCTTATTATATTTTGTGTAATAAATTAAAAATCTAAAAATTACATAAAATAACATGGATTAAAAAAGTCACCAATAATTATAATTAACATGATAAAATATTTAGTCATAATGAATATCAAAAATTTTAAAATGACTAAAAAGTTTTGTTTATGTTTTCAAAAATATAGCTAAAAACCATTTGGCTACATTTATGAAATTGTAACCAATAAAATTTGGCTATGTTTCCTAAATTTTTGCCAAAAATATTTGGTTATGTTTCTGTTTCGTTCCTAAAAATTATTACCTACACTATCAAAAATATAGATAAAAATTATTAGCTACATTTCCTACGCTACCAAAATCATTGCTAAAAATCTTTACCTACATTTCTGGAAACGTAGCTAATAATTTTTAGCTACGAAAATATAATGTGACAAAAAGTTATTGGCGATGAATTAGAAAATAGTTACTAATAGCATTTAGCTATGTAAAAAGCTCGTGGCAAAACATTATTAGCGATGATTTGGTGAAAACGTCACCTATAGTTTTGACCTATAGGGATTTCATGATGTTTTTGCTGACGATTATAAATCGTCGCTAATTATTATTTGCTATGATTTTTGGATGTTTAATGACAAATAAATTCATCACTAAAAGTCATTTATGTTGTAGTGCCTCTAGCTTAATTATGTTGTTTTGATGTAGGAATGAAGTTAAAAACATTGGAGACAAACATTTGAAAAATGAGTGCAAATGTTGTATAATTTTTTATCTTTGATTTTGTAGTAGCAAGATGAAGGTTTAGCTTTGAAAGCACAGAGTAAGCTAGACCTTTGATGTTATAGCATTAATTTGAAGCTACAGCATCATTGGAGAAAAAATTTGATAAATCAAATATTAATGTTAAAGTGAAGATCAAATTTAACCTCGATGCTACAACATCAATATAAGGCTATAGCATCAAAAAAAGAATTATGATTTTTTTTATAGCTATTAACAGAAACAAAAAACCACTTTACCTAAGATAGATAAAACAAGGATGATTTACCTCACAAGGATAGAAGGATCGAGATGTAAAAATATAAAAGGGAAAGAATAGAAGAAAAGACAAAGGAGAACTAGATAGGCTTGGGCAATCAACCGGAAGGCTTGAAGATTCATCCTTTCGAGTTTTCCCCTATTTTTTCTCCTTATATCCTTGTATTTTATTAGATTTATTTGGATTTGATGTTGGATTTTAAGTTGGTAATCATGATTAGTGGCTAGATTTCCTATGTTCTTTTAGGGGATTTGAAATTGTAGAGATTTTTAATATTTAAATTTGTGATTACTTTTCATTTCCTTTTTAATTTCCACTTTGTGCTTGAACCGAAGTCCTTAGCCATATATTTGATTGCTTGGTGAATTTACACCTTTAAGAGAAGGGTAATTTTGCTACAAGATAGGAGAGATATTAGCTAGAATTTCTTGATGTGTTGAGAGACCTAAAGGTTCCAAGAGGTTAGATTTATATTTGTGCTTAAAGCCTCTTTAGGAAATTACTTAAGTAAAGGATTACTAGATTTTTCTACAAAGAAATGGTTAGCTCACCTCAGGGAGAAGGGGGTGAATTACTAGTGGGTAAAAATTATAAGGAAAATTGAAGGTTATCCATAGAGTCGATTTAGCAAGGCATTAAAATTTAGCTATCTCACTCAACCCTTAGGAGAACACATTTCCTAAATTAACTCGATCTTTAGTTTGGTATTGCATTTCATAAGTTTTTAGTCAGTTTCCTCAATTTAATTAATGAGTAGTAAACTATAGTTACTTTCCTTAGTCATTTTATTTATATTTTACTTCAAAAAAATTTCAATTTAATTCCTTTTCCCGGTAGTATTAGGGCTAGCTTAGTACATTTTTTCACATAATCCTTATGGACACAACCCAATATTACTAGTTTTTATTACTTGAATAATATTGTTATAACTGCAGTTTATGACAAGCAAGTTTTTAGAGTGATTTTCAGGGAATGGTGTTTGAATTGTGTGTTGCTATTGTTACTTGTGAGTCTATTTTTATATTTTGTTTCAGTTTTCAAAGTAATTCATTTGATCTTTGTATTTATTCTTATGTTTATTTGTCTTCATGTGCATCTTGTGTTTGAGTTGGTGTGTGAACAACACAACAAGAGGGTAAGATAAATTGTTTGAACCAAAGTTGGAAAGAATAGTCAAGGCAATTAATAGACAAAACAGGAAGGATAACTAAGTAAAATCAATAAAAAGAGTTAAGCAAGAAAGAGTTAAAAGAGAAACAATTGAGCAAGAAAGGTTGCAAGAACATCACGAGGAGGAAGGAAGAATTAGAAATGCTAGAGAAGGTGGAATAAGAATTAATTTTAATGTTTAAGAAGAAGCTTATAGAGAACAACATTATCAAACGTCAATTAGAGACTATTTCCAACCAATGGTGGTAGTGAATTATCATGGAATTTGGAGGCCAATTGTAATATCCTAGTTCGATTATTGTATTGTTTATTGTTTTGCACAAGCATTTTATAGAGTATGCTCTATTTATGATGTACTAGAGTAATTTAAGCATTTAAATATATTATTAAGGTTATAACAGAGATCACGAATAGACCAGAGACGGTTGTAAACTCGATTGGAAATTTCTTAAAAATTTTTTGGAAAAACTACGAAATGAATTTGAATGAGCTTAAAAGCTCCAAATTATGCTTTGGAGATATAGGTAACACTTTTGAATGAAATAAGGGCTATTTCGATGACATTCAGTGATTTCTAGATTCAATCTGAAAATTCTGTCAAGCAACCAAAAAGTTATCGAACAATTTTGAAATTCGATAAAAAGCTCTGGAATTAGGATTGAAGTAAATAGAAACTGATATGGGTCAAAATAGAGGTTGTTTAGATAGAATTCGGGTAATCTAAAATTGTTGGACTAAAATGCCCTTTTTGGAAAATAATAGGTATTGATAATTTTAAACCCATTCGAAATTTTTAAAAGAATCCAATCAACAAGTGTTGACCCTAATTAGAGTATATCATGATCAATTTGATGATAAAATGGTTGTGGGATTTAATTTGATTAGTTGGTGAATTAAATGCATTAAAGGGTAATTTGGTTTTTTTGTACTCATTAATGACAATTTGGTCTTTTTACATGATATTAGTATATTGATGATTTATTAGAGATGACCAATAAGAAAATGACATGTGTGTAATGAGTCATTAGTGATAACAAATAGGAAGATGACATGTGTAATCCATTAAAAGAGTATAAAAAAAACAAAACTTAAGACATTTTGCTTCATTTTGTGAGAGTGCTATGAGAGTGACATTAAAGAGCCCAAAAACTAAAAGAAAATAAGAGAGAAGCAAGAGTGGGTTTTGAAAAGATTTGTGAAGAATTTCTTCAATATTGATTTCACCAACCCAAAGTATATGTACACACATTTAGCTATTTATACTAGAAAAGAGAAAAAGCTATTGGTTGGGAGCCTGCTGTACCTAAGCTGTATTTACAATTGCAGGAATTGAGCAAATGCAGGAGAATAAAAGGACTAAAGTTGACGTGGTGCATTATGTGGCTGATCAGAGTGCTGCGGTGGTGTGCTACTGCCAAAGACTGCGTGATGCAGGAGTGTGGTGGGTGTAGACCACTTGACAACACCCAGCCCAAGGGAGTAGTTGGCCCAGGAGATAATACCCGGGCCCAAAGGAGTGGTTAGCCCTGAGAATTTGGTCCAGTCTTTAACATTCCCCCTTCAAGTCAAAGACCCGGAGGAAGACACACGGATTCGAACTTGGAAATTAGGGATTCGAACGTGCGAGTGGGGAGAGGCTTCGTGAAGAGATCGACGAGTTGTCGTTGGCTGCGAACGTGTTGTAGATCCAGAAACTCTGAGGTGACGGCGTCACGAACCAAGTGGAGATCGATTTCCAGGTGTTTCGTTCTCTCGTGGAAGACGGGATTTCGCGAGATGTGGATAACCGCTTGGTTGTTGCAAAATAGAGGTTTGGCCTTCGTTATTTTTATGTGGAAGCACCTCAACAGGTGTACGATCCACCTTAACTCACTTGTAGTTGACGCAAGGCTTCGGTATTCTGCTTCCGCTGATGACCTACTCACGGTTGTTTCTTTGTTTTCCAGGAGATGGGTGAGTCGTCGAGGAACACGCAGAACCCGATCAAAGATTGTCTGCTATAAACGCAACTCGCCCAGTCTGAATCCGAGTAGGCGGTGAGTTCTAGGGTTGAGCTTGCTGGGTAAAATAGACCCTGATGTTGAGTTCCTTTAAGGTATTTCAAGGTATGTTTTAACGCTTTCTAGTGTGGTTCTCTTGGCATCTTCATGAACTAACTCAGTTGCTAGGTGATATAGGCGAGATCAGGTCTGGTAAAACTCAAGTATTGCAGTCAGCCAACTATTCTTCTGCATTGTTCCGGATCCTTAAGTGACTTGCCCTTGTCAATGGTAAGCTTGCTGCCTGGGACTATCGGTTTTGTGCATGGTTTGCATTCTAGCATTTCTGTTTCTTGTAGAATATCTCTCACGTACTTAGTTTGACTGAGTAATGTCCCTCTTTCTGACCTTGCTATTTCGACCCCTAGGAAATACTTTGCATAACCCAGGCCTTTGATAGGAAACTCTTGGTGTAGAGCTTGTTTTGTATCGTTCAGTAGTGTTTCATTTGTACCTGTGATGAGAATGTCTTCTACATAAATGATAATAGCAGCAAAATCATTCCCTTCGCTTTTAGTGTACAGACAATGATCTGCCTCTGCCTTGTTGAAGCCTAAGATTTTCATTTTTGTTTTCAGTTATTTGTGCCATTGTCTACTGGCTTGTTTAAGCCCATAGATTGACTTCAGTAACCTACATACCTCCCCTTCTTTGGCCTTGGTGTATTCTTAAGGGGGCATCATGTAAATTTCCTCTTCTAAATGGCCATGAAGGTAAGCATCGTTAATGTCACACTGTATTATAGGCCACTTCCTGATGGTTGCTACGGCCAAAAATGTTTTGATTGTTAAAATTCTAGCCACTGGGGAAAACACTTCTGAGTAATCTATACCCTCTCTTTGGTTGAAGCCCCTGGCGACTAGCCTCGATTTTAGTTTGTCAACTGATCCGTCTGGTTTGTATTTCACCTTATACACCCACTTTGAAGTTATAGCTCATTTCCTTTTAGGTAATTCAGTCAACACCCAGGTTTGGTTGTCTTCTAGCGCTGTCAGCTGTGAGTTTATTGAGTCTCTCCATTCCTTTGACTTGCATGTTGTTTCATAAGAAAAGGGTTCGAAAGTGGTTTTGACATTACCTATGAACTCCATGTACGGTTGTGTGTGAAAGATTTAGGGATGTGACTCTTTGCATTCTTCTGTTCCTTCAGGACCAAAGACTTGTAAAGCATCATTAGAGGTGTCAAGGACAGAAGTGGATTGATGAGCAAAAGCTTGAAGGACATAGTCATTCAGGTACTTTGGCATATTGTGTATCCTTTGGCTTTTCCTTATATGATTGTTTGGGGCTGTGTGCTGTTCGGGTGAGACATAAGGTGAAGGTCGGATTTTAATGTTTTCTGATGCTATTTCTGTGTGTTGTGTAGTTGGATCCTTGTGCACATCATTTGGTAGCTCTACATGGCTATCGGTGGTGATGCAGGGGAATAATGGTGGTGGTTCTTGTGCTGGCTTGTTTTGGACATTGGCAAAGGGAAAGGTGCTTTCGTGGAAAGTTACATCCCTTAAGCTGAAGATGTGTTTTGTTTCAAGGTCCATCACTTTGTATGCTTTGTAATCTGGCATGTATCCGAGGAAGACACATTTTGAGGCTCTAGGGTCTAACTTGGTCTTGCTTGGGGTTTTGTTTAGGGAAAAACACAGGCATCCCAAGGTCTTTAGGTGTTCATAGTCTGGTCTCCTTTTATGTAATCTTTCATATGGTGTCTGCCATTGCAAGGTTTTAACTGGGATTCTATTTAGAAGATAGGTTGCGGTAAGGAGTGTTTCTCCCCAAAGGTGTTTAGGTAAACTTGCTGTGAAAAGCAAGGCTCTAGTTATTTGGAGTAAATGTTTATGTTTGACCTCCACCACCCCATTCTGTTGTGGGGTATAAGGGCAACTCTTCTGATGCATTATCCCCATCTCTGCAAAGTATCTTCTGCATTCATTGTTTATGAATTCCCTCCCATTATCAGTTTGTACCCTTAGGACTCTTGTATCATATTGTTTCTCCATTGTTTTGAAAAATTGGGTTATGGTATGTTGGGTTTCATCTTTGTGTCGAAGTAGGAATGTCCAGGTGGCTCTAGAATAGTCATCTACGATGGTGAGAAAGAATTGTGATCCATTTGAGGTAGGAATTTGATAGGGCTTCCATAAGTCCATGTGCAAGAGTTCAAAAGTTCTGGTGGTGTTTATTTTGTGTTTGGAGAAGGGTTTACTATGATGTTTTGCCATGGGACACACTTGACAATCAGAAATAACATAAGTAGGAAGCTTGATTTCATTGATATGTTGCATTTTTTCTCTAGAAACATGCCCTAATCTATTGTGCCAAACATCAGAAGAAATAATAACACTATGGGCAACATTTTTGGTTTTGTAAAAGTCTAGGGGAGGACCTCTCAGGGCCCCTAAAGGTAATAAATAGTCCGAACTTAGCTCATACAATCCACTCCGAGCCTTAATAGCTACTAAGATGTTGTTAGTCTGAAGGTCCTGCAAAAATAAGTTATTAGACACAAAAATGGCAGCAACATCATTTTGTGTAGTGAGCTTATTTACTGAGAGGAGGTTCTTGAAGAAGTTTGGTATGTGTAGTATTTCATCAAGGGTGATTTTATCACCAATAGTGGCTTGACCTATATGTTTTACTTCCTTTTGAGTGCCATCCGGAAGGGTGACTGGATCATACACTCTGCTTACTTCATAATTATGACTAATATTTAAGTTCTAAATCATATGTGAAGATGCCTTTGAATCTATCAACCATGTGCATGCATTTTCTGTAATGTGTGAATGTGTACAGCCATTACCTGCAAAATTTGCAAGTGCTCCTAACTTTACCTCACTTGTGCCTTTGCCCTTAATCGCTTTGGATATTTCTTACTGTATGAAAGTGGCTAATCCTTGAGGGAATTGATCACTCCTGTCCATGCACTCACTGTGTTCATTTTGCATGTCTGTAGGTGAGTCACCAAACATGGCTAGGTTGGCTTTGCCCTTTTGCCCAGTCAGCTCTTTATACCAGTCAGGCACTCCATGGATTTTGAAACATGTTTCTATGGTATGTCCAGCCTTTCCACATTTGTCATAATGCTTATCTTCCTTTCTGGTGTAAATCTTCTTACTACTGTTGACATTTCTACCCCCCCCCCCCCCTTTTTGTGTTAGAGTTGGGTTGCTTTGCCATCATGGCAACCTGCATGTTGTTCTCATTGTTTGCACTTACTGATCTTTGTCTCTCAACTGTTTGCATCATTGCATATGCTTTGTTCACCATGGGTAGAGGCTCCATAAGCATGACTTGGTTCACAACATGCTCATATTCTTCATTCAGGCCCATCAGGAACTGCACAAGTCGGTGTATGTTTTCTTTGGTGCTGTTTGCTTTTGCAGCCTCACAGATGCAGGTGGGTGTTGGGCTTAGGCCCGATAAGTCATCCCAGAGTTTACTTAACTTGGTGTAATATGCTGAGATAGAGAGGCTACCTTGTTTAAGTTGACTGATCTCCCTCTCTATCTGGTACAACAGTGGACCGTTGGCTTCCCCAAATCTTTCCCTCAGCTCATCTCAAAGCTCCTTGGTTGTAGAGAAGGACAAGAAGGCATCTCCCAGCTCCTTACTCATTGAATTGAGGATCCAGGACTGGACCATTGAGTCAGCCCTCTTCCATCTGGTTAGTAGTGTTCTATCTTCTGTTGGTTGAGTGCATGATCCATCGATAAAGGATAGTTTATCTTTGGCGCAAAGAGCTATCATCATTGCCTTGCTCCATGTTAGGTAGTTGTTTCCGTTGAAGAGGGTGGTCACTAAAACAGCTCCTGGATTTTCTGTGTTGGTGATGGAGTATTTCTCAAGGTTTGTGGAATCAAGATGGCTGGAGTCACTCTCAACCATGGTAGACATGTTGGGTGGTAAGTTGGATCAGACCATAGGCTCTGATACCATGAAAAGATTTGTGAAGAATTTTTTCTGTATTGATTTCAACGACCCAAAGTATATGTACACGCATTTAGCTATTTATACTAGAAAAGAGAAAAAGCTATTGGCTGGGAGCCTGATGTACCTAAGTTGTATTAACAATTGCAGGAATTGAGCAAATGCAGGAGAATAAAAGGACTATAGTTGGCGTGGTGTATTCTGTGGCTGATCAGAGTGCTGTGGTGGTGTGCTACTGCCAAAGACTGCGTGATGCATGAGTGTGGTGGGTGTGGACTACCTGACAACACCCAACCCAAAGGAGTAGTAGGCCCAGGAGATAATGCTCGAGCCCAAAGGAGTGGTTAGCCCTAAGAATTTGGTCCAGTCTTTAACAGGTTTCAACCATTGATGAGAGAAAGGAAGGAATAGAGAGGAAAAAAAGAGAAAAGAGAGCTACGACTAAGCCATAAGTAGTGATCCAAGGCATTTTTCATGCTCTTCCACCTCCAATCAAGCTTCTAACAAGATTTCATAGCTATCCAAGTGAAGAGGAAGAAGAAAATGGATAGGTAAGCTTACTAATTTTGTTGAAAAATTAGATTTGTTAGATTACAGGTTAGATTTGATTTTGATCGTGTAAACTCATAATAAATGTTTCTCATATATTGATTGGACAAGTTCTAAGATTAATTAAAGATCAACAACTTAGGGATATCTTCACAAATGCTCTAATTAGAGCTCGAATAAAAGATTAGGCATGTTGATATATTTGCTCCAACTCGGGAGAAAGTGTTATAGATTAAATAGAATCAAAGAATATATTTAAATGTGATTATATTAATTAGGATAATATTATGCCTTATTACAAGGAAAAAATTGTAAATTAGTTACTCTTAGACTACTATAAATATATATTAATACCTTGTATATTGCATCATGCATCAAACTCTCTTTCTTCGTAATAATAGTCAATGAATATTTTTAACATAATTTTGTGGGACATATGTGTAGATGTTAAATGCCTATGATTTATTAATTTACTGTGCAAAAACTCATCTTTGGTTAGCAAGAATATTTTCTCTACTGTGGATGAAATATAACTATACTTTGGCACAGGTTAAGCTTTGGATAACCGCCCTAGTCTGAACCAATATTAGTCCAAGTTCAAATCAAGCTTATAAAAAGCTTTAAAAATTAATAAATGGAAATTTGATAAATTCAAGTTTAGGTTGGATTCAAATTAATAAAAAAGGACTTGTTTTAAGTAAATTTTATGTATTAAACTTGTATCATGCATTTTAAATTTGAAAGTGAATGAAAATTGAAATTAAGGTTGTTAGAATGTTATTAAATACTTTAATCGTCTGAACCTGTCTCTTATTTTTTAGAAATAGCCTTAATGTTTAAGGGAACAGTATCCATTATTTATCTATGACATTTTAAGCCACAATTTTCCTTGTTTCACTTTTGGTTGTACTTCTCTTAACCTTAGACTAACAGATAGTAATGTAGTGATACACTGCACGGTTTCAAATACAAATGGGAATTGATACTTTTACAGATCTAATTAGTGAGTGACATGGGGTTCTGATCCTTACCCTTTTAATTTTTTTGGCAGTTCATTTTACATAGAAAATTTTCTACACAAATTCAACCCATACTCTCGAAGACTTAGTGCTTGTTTGTATAGACTTATATCAGTAAAGCTTTTATTATTAAAACTTTTGTCAGTAGAGTTTTTCTAAAAAGAATTTTTATAAGGAGTTAGTTGACTGTTTAACTGTCATTTAAAAAAAAGCTTTTGTGAAAGAGCTTCATACAATAGACTATTTGGCAACATAAAAAAAATATTTTTAATTTTAACTATATTTTATTTTATAATAAAAATTATTTATTCATATAAAAATTATTTAAAAT
>JANKYE010208278.1:0-15016 GCA_032467995.1 Erythroxylum dillonii
TTAAAAATATCCAATTAAAACCTCAAAATAATTTAACAAATAATTTAAACATGCCTAATACGAATCGGGGCCCAACACTCCCTCTTGAAAGGGAAGTGGAGTTGTCTATTGAAGTCATGCTTGGTACTGTTCCTATATGCAGAGCACCATACAGAATGACTCCTACTGAATTGAAGGAGTTGAAGGTGCAATTACAAGAGCTTTTGGATAAAGGGTTCATTCGACGCAGTGTCTCACCGTGGGGAGTACTGGTCTTGTTTTTTAAGAAGAAGGATGATACACTATGGATGTGTGTTGATTACAGGCAATTGAATAGTCACAGTGAAGAACAAGTATCCGTTGCCAAGGATTGAAGACTTGTTTGATCAGTTGAAAGATGCAGAAGTATTTTCAAAGATAGATCTGCAATTGGGGTACTATCAACTTCAGGTAAATGATGTAGATATACCAAAGACTACATTTAGGACCCGTTATGGACATTATGAATTCTTGGTAATGCCATTCAGGTTAGCCAATACTCTAGCGGCATTTATGGATTTGATAAATAAAGTATTCAGACCTTATTTAGACTAGTTTGTTGTGATGTTTATAGATGATATCTTGGTTTATTCTAGGAATGAACATGACCATACTAAGCATCTCCGAATTGTGTTACAAACCCTGTGGGAAAAACAATTATATGCTAAGCTGAGCAAGTATGATTTCTGGCTTCAAGAGATATCTTTTTTAGGACATGTTATCTCTTCTAATGGGATTAGAAATAATCTTAGCAAGATAGAAGGAACTGTTAACTGGAAGCCACCACGGAATGTGATAGAAGTGAGAAGTTATCTGGGTTTGGCTGGTTATTATCGCCGATTTATGAAGGGGTTCTCGATGATAGCATCCCCTTTAACTAAACTTTTACGGAAAGGAGTGAAGTATGAATGGTCTGATAGATGTCATAATAGTTTTGATCAACTGAAAATTATGCTTACTGAAGCTCCTGTATTGGCTTAACCTACTTTTGGTAAAGAGTATGTTATGTTTAGAAACATCTATAAATTGTTTGAGTTGTGTTTTGATGCAGGATGGAAAGGTAGTTGCTTATGTCTCTAGGAAACTAAAGTCACATGAACAGAATTGCCCTACATATAATCTAGAGCTTGCAGTCGTAGAAGACTATGATTGTATTGTGGACTACCATTTGGGTAAGGCTAATGTTGTGGCTGATGCCTTGAGTTTGAAGACCATTTCAACATTATCAATGAACTAGAGCGAATGGGAACTTGTATCTGATGGAGCTTTAATAAATCAATTAAAGGGAAGGCCTACTTTGAGACAAGAGATTTGTGATACTTAGAGTGTAACATCCCGTCCCCATATTAAGGGTAAGGATTCAAAATTTCAGTACATGGGAGCTCAAAGTGAGATTTAGGAAATGCATTTTCTTGCTCATGCATCATGTTAGCATATATGCATATAAATACATAATGTTTTGTATAAAAAGTGGCACATGCATTCATTGACAACTTTCGAGTATGATTGTTTCTAAATATGATTTTATTGAAAATGAGAAGTACAGGGAGTAAAAAGAGTGATATTGATATGAGTTGTGAGAAGGAAAGATTTAAAAACCAAATTGGTAGTGATCTGGAAAATATTCACTGAGTATGCTTCGGTCTATTAGCCATAACATCTTCTTTGGTTATCCAAACGAGATGATTCTTGATTTGGATTAAATTAGACACATATGGATACATTTCGTATGAAGACATTGGACTTCAATTCTATCTCTAAGAATCTCAAAAGTTGGAATGAAGTTAAGAATTGGGTGCAGTACATTGGTGTATGAATGAAAAATTCGTATTTGGACTTTAGGGGCAAATTTGGAATTGATAAAAATAAATTTTTACAAAGTTGCCTTTTAGAAATTGTAGATCTTTCTTTTATCTTTCCAACGGTATATAGTATGAAAATTTTGGACATCAGAGTCAAAAGTTATGATCTTTATAAGAGAAAACGTTCAGGTGAAAAAGTAAGACAAAAAAGTAAGACGAAGTTTTGAGACGAAAAAGTAAGACGAAGTTACTGTTCATCTTCTGACTTTTGCTCTATTTTTGAGTCTTTAGAAGATATAATTGGCCTTCAAGGTCTTCAAGAAAGTTGTAGATATCGAAGTCATCTTTTAAATGGTCTAAAAACAAAATCAATCCGACATTGTTTGTGAAAGTTACGGAAATCACGCCAAAATAGGTTCGTTTTGATTGAGGTCGTAAACATGGTTGCTTCTTTTGACCATAACTCCTTCTCTAGACATCCAAATGACTTGATTCTTGAACCATTGGATTCGTAAGACTTTTCTCTACATCTTCACCAAAAATGGAACCTATCTGAAATTAATAGAGAAAGATTGAGTGAAAGGAGTGGGACGAGTACGGTGAGTGTACTCTTAAATAGTATGAACTGGTGTTGTTCTACTGAACATACTTCAGTATTTTGATGTTTTCTGGAGCTCTATTGATCCAAATGAGATGATTTTTGATTTGTGGCAAACTACAGCCATGGAGTTACAAATGATATGAAGAACTTGGAACCTAATTCAGTCTCTAAAATGTTTAAAATTGCGAAGTAAGTTGTATATAGTATACTATTTTGGACATGAGCAGTCCAAAAATATTTGAAGTATATCTTTTGAATCACTAAACCAAAAGGAATGATTTCGGTGGCATTAGAAACTTAAGACAATGGGGGCATTTTTCTAGAAGAAAGTGTTATGTTAGAATGTTCAAGGGTATAATTGGCAAGACACTTAAGTGTAAAAGACTTATGGTATAAATAGAAGGGCAAATGAGACAATTCTCAATCATTAAGGGCATAAGTGGAAGAAAAGGTGTTGTCTTGCTTATAAATAAAGGAGAAAACTTGAATAAGAAGATTCTAGAGAAATAAAATGTGTGGATAAGAAAAGAGATAAGTGAGAGAAACATGAAAAAGAATGAAAGAGAGAAAGAGAGAAAGAAGAGAAAACAAGCTAGGGTTTTAATTTCCTTAGCCTTCAAGAGAGATTTTGAAGCTGTTTAAGAAGAGAATAAGGAAGAGAAAGAAAGGAGCTTCTATTTGAGCTAAAGATCTCTTCATTTGGTGAAGAATTAAGGTAAGATCTTTTTGAATCTTTTGGATTTTTGGAAGGATTCTAGTTTATGAAGTTTAGAAAATATTTGGGTTTAAATGTTCTAGAATCAATTTTTAGTGATTTTACATTGTGGGATTTTTAAGTGGATTCCTATTGAAAGAGATTTGGTTTGTTTTAGGAAACCAAGAGAATCCTACCCAAGAACAAAGGAAAAGACAATTTTGACTTGGAGTTTTGCAAGCAAAACTAGGTGGGTAAAATATTTATGGTTATTGTGTAAATGGGCAATGTGCCTAAATGTGTACATATGCTTAAATTCCTAAGCTATGAATGAGAATTTGATATTATGAGATCATGTGAGATTAGAAAAGAGATGAGAAGAAATTGAGTTATGATATAGAGTAACCAAGTGTTCTTGAAGTGTAAGTCTAAGTTCAAGTAGACACACATGAATTTTGAAATAGAAATGAACATAAATTATGTTCTAAAACATACCCGGAATTGTCATTAAGTATGCATTGTACATAGTCCATTTATTGTACGTGTGCACTTATTGATGAGTGTGAAATGGGTGTTTTGCATAACTCGGTTATGCAGGTCATGTATCCGAATGCAAGCGTTCTAGAATTTGGAAGCAAATGCTATTTTGGAGCGTAAAGTGGGTAGACTTAGATGCTCTCACTTCATTGTTTACTTTATTTGAATTTTGTATACATTGATCTTTGTATGATGAATGTTTATATGAATATGATTGATTGTGTTGGGACTCCGGACAGAAGGTCCGATGATTGATCTGAATTTTTGAAGTGCTCATTGTATGTGAATAAGATGAACTAAGTGTTTTCGGAATGTGCATTGTAAGTAAGATGATATGTTAAATACCGGACTACGGTCTGATGATAAATGAATGTGATCGAATAAGTGCATGCAATGTCAGTGATGCATTCCATTGCATGAATGCATAAAATATAATGGCAGTTGTGACCAGAGTAGCCAACAATTAGAGCTTAAAGCTCAACAAGTGAAAATGAGCCTCGAGCTCAAAAGTGAATTAGAGCCTCAGGCTCAACATTTAATGAGCCCTGTATCCCCTAAGTGGATAAGGGATAGTTATCAATGAGCCCCATATGGGAAAGTTCAGGCACTCGGTCACAGCAAAGTAACAAATGGAAAGTGAGTCTCATGCATATTGCGTATGCATAATATGAATGATTAAGTGTATCGAATGTGAACAAATGTGAAATGTGAAATAAAGTGAGATGTGTGAAATTATATGTTATGTGATTGGGTGAACCATTGATGATGGTCACTCACTGAGTTCGCAAAACTCACCCAAAATTTGCAACTATTTTTCAGGATCAGGAGAATACCCCGTTAGGCCAATGGGAGTATACCTACAGCATACAAGTGAAGAATAGAGATCGGGATCAGTTCGCGTCTGCATTGCATTTCTCTATTTTGTATTGAATTGTATATTCCGCATCTTTTTGTATAACTTTGTGTTTTGAAACAACTCAAGTGTTTGTATTTGTGAAAGGGCCCAAATGGCCATATGGAAATTTTGTAAATTACCTTATACGATTGAAAAGGGCTTATGCCCTATTTGGTTATTGACTTCCGCATGTGTGTTTGTATTTTCAAAAAAAATTGTACCAATTTTTGAGTGATTGAGTACTCTAGCACGTCATCCTCGCGGTGCACGGACTTCGATGTCACCGTCGATGTCAGGTTCGGGTCGCACGGGAGTGGAGTGCTACATAAAGAGCTGATGATAAGTTACAACAACTTATCTTGGCTACACAGGAAGTTAAAAAGCCTGATTTTTCTAGGAAAGGAGATGGTGAAATGTATTATAAAAGATTTATTATGTGTGCCAGCTAATGATGAATTAAAGAAAAAGTTGTTATTTAAGGCTTATAATACAGTCTTTACTATGCATCCTGGTGCAAACAAGATGCATTAAGATTTGAAGCAGCATTATTGATGGTCAGGTATGAAACGAGATGTTGTGGAACATGTAGCTAAATGTCTGACATATCAATAGGTTAAAGTTGAGCACCAAGTTCCATCTAGTTTGTTACATTCTATTTCTATTCCTCAATGGAAATGGGATAACATTACTACGGACTTTGTCACTGGACTTTCTCTCACTTAAAGAAAACATAATACTGTATGGGTGATTGTGGATAAGTTTACCAAATTTGCTCACTTTCTGCCTGTTTATCCTAACTATTCTTTGGATAGGCTTGCAGAACTATATGTGAATAAGATAGTGAGACTGCATAGAGTACTGTTATTTATTATTTCTGACCATAATCCTCAATTTACTTCGAGATTCTGGAAAAGTCTACGAAAGGCTTTGGGTATTCAAGTTAAGTTCAGTACTGCTTTCCATCCCCAGATAGATGGACAATCTGAACAAATTATACATATATTAGAAGATATACTTTGGGAGTTGTGTGTTAGAGTTTCTAGGAAGTTGGGATAATTATTTGACTATGATGGAGTATGCTTACAACAACAATTATCAGACTAGCATTGGCATGGTGCCTTATGAAGCGCTTTATGGTAGAAGGTGTAGAACTCTGGTTTATTGGACCGAATTGAGTGAAAACAAGATGATCGGGCCTAATATTATGAAAGATACTGAAGAAAAAGTTCAGGTTATTTAACACGGGTTGAAAGTTTCCAGTAATAGGTAGAAGTCCTATGCTAATCTTAAGGATATTGAATATCAAGTAAGTGGTAAGGTGTTCTTGAAAGTGTCACCGTGGAAGAATATACTTCTGTTTCGAAAGAAAGGTATGCTCAGTTTAGGATATATTAGTCCATATGAGATTTTTAATAGAATCAGACTAGTAGCTTATTAATTAGCTCTTCTTGAAGAATTGGTCAACTTATATGATGTATTTCATGTTTCCATATTGAGAAGATATCATTCTAATGATACACATAAGATTCCTGTGAAAGAAATTCAAGTACAACCGCATTTGTCTTATGAAGAAGGGCCTGTTTTTATATTAGCCAAAGAAGTTAGATAACTTAGGAACAAGAAGATACCTTTGGTTAAAGTACTCTGGCAACACCATGGACTTGAAGAAGCAATATGGGAATTAGAAGAGACCGTGAGAGCTCAGTATCCTTAACTATTCTGATCAGGTTTCGAGGACGAAATTATTTTAAGGAGGAAAGAATTGTAAGGCCCCAAAGTACACCCTAGTTGAAATAATACATGTTTATGAAAGTACATGTGTGATAGGAGTTAGAATTGTTCTATGAATAGAATATGAAAGACATATGACTTAGAATTTTTGGTCAAGTGGATCATAGTTAGTGAATTGGAATTAATTGATGCCATTAGATAATTAAGGTATTTAAATGTACATTTGGTTTAAGAAAAATTTTCAAGTGGTAAGTCAAGTTGGTAGATGAAAATTAGAATGATTAACCTATGAATTAGTGACATTTGACATGGTTAAAGCATTGACAATTGGAATAGTTGGTACATTGACAAATGACAGCACTAAATGTGTGACATATGGCCTAATGTATCATTCACACATGGTAGCTCCTGTATGGGACACATGAAGGTCATGGATGGAGACACATGTTGCTCCAATTCATTGACATCTAGCTTTGGATATGGCAAATTATGCTGGAGCAAATTCTATTTTGCTCATTCTTCACTTAACTCTTTTCTCTCCACTGAAATTCTCCTACTCCTACCCTCTCAACTTCTGGAACTTTGTTAAATCTTTGATCATCATCTTTGTAAGTTATTTCATCAAGAAGTAGGCCTTGTAACTCTATGTGTTGGATCCTGAAAAGTTTTTTAAATTACTTATTATTTGTTTACTATTTATTTTTAGAATTGAGTCATTAATTTAGTAGGTATGAATAAAGATTGAAAATTAGTTGGAGAGATTGAGACTTAGTTAGAATTAATATGGTGTTAACTAGATTAAAGGAGTTAGAGGCATAAAAGAAAAAAAGGGGGCAAAATTGGAAAGGCTAAGTAAGTGAGGGGAAATTTGGAAGAATAAACTAAAAGTTGTCTTAAAATTAGAAGAAGAGAGGAAGGTGTCGTGAGAAGCAAAAGAGAAGAGAGAAAACCGTGAAAAGAGAGAAGAGAAGAGAAAAATCGTGGAAGAAAAGAGAAAGGGAAGAAACAAGAAGAAAAGAACAGGAATCATCTTATTATGGTAAGCTCCATGCTATTTTCTTCTTGTTTGGTTTGAAATAGGAAGTAGAAAAATGGGTTTTTATGTTGGGAATGTTTGGAGGAAGAAGATGATTGAGAGACTCATTTGATTTTTAGGGTTTCTAAACTAGGTTTTGGCTTTTTAAACCTAGATAGACCATTGGTAAGTTAATCCTCAACCCAATTTAGCAATTATTTCTTTTTTTATGATTATGAAGATTTGGGGGTTTTATTGAATTGGAATTTAATGGGAAATTGGTTTGTTTTAGGAAATCAAGAAAATCCTACCTAAGAGCAAGGGGAAGGGCCAAATTGAGTTTGGATTTTCAAGAGTTATAAGGTGGGTAAAATATTTATGGTTATTGTGTAAATGAGCAATTTGCCATTGTGTGTGTGTATGTGCTTAAATTTCTAAATTGTGAATTGTTGTTATGTGAAAAATGCCTTATGATGTGTTTTATGTTATGTTATGCATTGAAAGATGTATGACATTTCGATATGGTTAAATTGTGAGTATGATCATGTTATACCATTGAATTGTGTTATGGCATTTTGTATAAAGAAAAAGCATGAGAATATAAATTTGTTATTGATTGAATTGAGTATGAGAGTTGATTGTGTTTAGGTAAGAGTGGAATCGTTTCATAGTCACATGCACGTCGACGTAAAGCTTTCTCCCGACTGCCCACTTGTGGCACACGAGATCTGAAAAGTAGACTCATTTTGTTCACGGAGTAAACTTCGGTTTCTCTTTTTTGTTCCACAGAACCCTCGAGTCAATTGTTTGTGCATTTGCATTTTGATATTTTAAGTTATAATGCAAATTGAGTGTTATGCTTTAATGTTAAATTACATCCAATATGTTCTACGTGATGATGTATTGAATTATGAAATGTGAATTGGAATTGTAAATGCTGAAATTTCATTGCTGGATTAGAACAAGACATGTATGCCTATGTGGATATTCATATATATTTGATTGTGTGGCTCTTTGCTAATGACTATAAATATATTAGCTACTGAGCTGTGTAGCTCAACCCACCATTTTCTCTCCATAGGTGTATCACGAGAAGATTAGCGATACTTGCAAGGCATTCGGAAACTCCTAAGATAGCTAAAAGTCTTTTGTACTAAGTTAGTAACTAATTTGGATAGATTTATAGCCATATCAAACATGGACATCCTTTTGTATTTTGTATTAAGTTTGACATGCATGTTGATATGTAAGTAAAGCTTGTTCAAACATTTACTTTGTTCAGAAATGAAAATGGGAATTTGAGAAGTTCCTTTTCGTATGATTATGTTATTTTAAAAGTTGAGTATAATGGATGTGCATATTTTTCTTTGTTGAGATTGCCAATTGTTGCTAGTATTAGAATAGCATGGTAGAGTTGGAAAAATTGTATGCGCTGAATCTTCTAAGTTGAGATTCAAGAGTTGATGAGATGTATTTAGTAGTTAAGTGGATATGAAATGGTTTTGCCCTAGAAGGGTTAAATTTAGGAAGATTATGGGTGAAAGTAATGTCAGAATGGATGTTGGAAGCATTGGAGAAGCTTTGGAGGTGAGTGGGTGTCACAAATGTCCGTTAGATGGACATAAGTTCCATTAAACGAACCTTTTCGGGTCTAGAAAGCACTCCAGACCTGCCTATGTCTATTTAACAGACATTCACGGGACATCTATAGTTAAATACAATTTTGACCCTTTTAATGGCAATATCTCACTTTTAGTTCTTCATGAAAGTTGTAAATCTAGAAGTATTCTTTCAGATCATCCAAACATCACCTAAATCTGACATCTCCAATGAAAGTTATGGCAATTGCGCCAAGATAGGTACATTATCATTGAGGACATAAACATGATTGATTTTTTTGGCCATAACTTCATCGACTGACCTCCAAATGAAGTGATTCTTGAAGCATTGGATTTCTAACACATTTTTCTACCTTTCACCAAAAATTGATAGCCTTTAGAGTTGATTCCAATAGGATTGATTCAAAGAAAGTGAGGGTTCATTAAAATAACTCTACAAGGAAACCTGCTCACACTTTATGACTTCGGATTGTTGGACTCCAGAAACGAGATCCAATATCTTGTGGTATTAGAGCTTAGGATTTAAAGAATACTAGGCTTAGAATACATTGTGCTATGCATTATTGTGATATGTGATAAATTAGTTGCATTGTGAATTGATTATTTGCATTAAGTGACATGCATATCATACATACATGTAGGAAATAATATTGGAATAAAATGTAAACTAATCGTTAGTGTTTCTATTAAAGGAGTAAAATGCCACCTCGTAGAAGGATACGAGGAGTTTTACAAGGATCGATTGCAGCAGACCCTCCACTAAGAGAGGAGGGCACGAATGATTCTAAAGTCCCAAGAGATGCTGAGGCTTCTGTATTGGGCCCTCTCGATCACAGATGCGAGAGTCGCCTATTCCATCAGAAAAAGTGCCTACCTTGGATCCGAGGATGTTCCAAGCCTTCACTCAGGTGTTTGTCCAGGCTATGAGATGGATGTTATAATCTTCTACTTCGGCCCCAGTTAAGAAGGGAAAGCAGTTCGACAAGCTGAGAAAGTATGGAGTAGTGGAATTTTACGGGACCACTGATCTCGAAGAAGCGGAAACATGGCTGAGAAAGGCGGAACGAATATTAGAGCAAATGGATTGTGAAGATGATGAGATGGTAGAATATGCTGTGAGTTTGCTACAAAGGGATACTCTGCATTAGTGGGAGAGTGTCCTGGGAAGTTAGATGAAGCCACCAGTGTTGGTAACGAAGCCTTAAGTTTTAGGCAATCTATTGCCAATGTTTGACTTTCTTATATAATATTTATTTATCTGCTCCTTGTTCCTTTTAGTTCAACTGTGTAGCATTAGCAAGTGACTTCATCTTCTTAAACTTATTAATGAAATGACTCCATTGTTTCTTTAATCTTGTATCTTCTTGAGTAAGAGTACTGGATTATTCATTAACATACTTTTCCTTTATAACACTTTAGTTCATTTAAAAGGGCCCATACTCAGGAAACAATGAGTTCAAAATGAACTATACTATAAAAGAGTCATTCACTATCAATAACCTACTAATGACCATGACTTCTACCATAAGGGTAGTAGCTAGTGACTTACCTATAGAATGAAAACGTTTTTCCACAAACTTCTAGTATTTTATTACACTTTTAATTTTTAAAATAATTATCTTAATATTGTTGTTGATAGTCATCCATGTAAAAATCAAGATCAATCAATTTGAATGTTTCCAAACCTTATGGTATGACTTCTCTCACATCCATAAGAGTAGGAGGTTGATCTCCAAACAATTCTAAGTCAAGTTTCAAAAAACCTAAGTGAAAATTGACATTTTCACTTCATTCAAAGCAGTTCAAACCATTGAAAATAGTAACTATAGTATACTTAGTAAATAACTAAGTATACTATAGTTCCCATTTGGAAGGATACTATAATACATTATCATAATTTAACTGACAATGATAATTAATTACAAGTAAATCAATATTCCTAATCAAAGACATATTTCATCTTTAGTTATACAAATATATTTGAATAAATTATCAATTTACTCCTATTATGTTACTCTTTCATAAGATAGTTTTAACTCACCTTTGGGTGAATAATAAGACTACGATATAATAAAAATAGTCTATCACTTAATTTAATCATAAGTATTTCATTAAATAATATGGATAATTGACTTTTCATTTTTTATGTAAGTCATCATCATAATTTGGTCACTTTTAGTGACTTAAAAAATAAAAAATTATGAATAAGTAATAAGTCTTGCATTAGTATTATGCAGTTTTTTCAAGATCAAGAATATCATTGAAAAGCTCCCAGTGCAATAGAGTTTACAACTTAAAGGATAAGGCATGATTGGAATGCGTAAAACTAAGAACTTTCAGTACAAGGACGATATAGTAAGTTTATAGTAGTCACAAGCTAAAATCTCCAGATATTGATCATTTTAGGGCTTTATGACGGCTCTAGCTAATGCAGCAGCATAATTTTTGTGCAATAGTCTCTGAATAGTGATTTCAACTTTGATTTCTTAATTTATAAGTAGCCTCTTGTTCCTTTCATGTCATATGTAATAATTCAGAGCTCTAAAGATCATATGAATATTCTCTATGTCCCCTTTAGCCATGAAAATGTAATTTCAAGCCCAAAACATTATATTTGTCTAGTTAGAGTAGTTGCAATGTAGATAAAATTTGATAAGATTTTGATCACTCAAGATTAATGATGAGAGCTATCAGTTAAAATATAGATAACCCACATCCTCAGTAGCATTCAAATAGAAAACACACTTCAAATCCAGTATATGGAAATTTAATGTATCCTTGGTACCAAGTTTCCTATTAACCATAAGCGTGAAGATAAAAGAGTTAGAAGGAATGAAATACGAGTCCTATACTGGTTTGCTATAAAGTTTACTGGTTAAGGCCCCAAAAAGTGATCTTTACATAAAGAGATTACGAACTTCATTTTTTTGTATTACATCCATTGGATTGTATCATATCTAAAAGAGTTTGGGGTCTAGTGGTATGTTTTCCATAATTTCCTTAAAGCCTCTGGTGGAATAACCTAGCCAAGACTAAGCATTGTCCTTAATCAGTGCTTACACAGTAATCTGTAGGGATAATTGGTGTGAGTGTTTAAAAATCCCTTAATTGTATAATGGTCCCATGTTATGATAATGATCGACCTAAAAGAGTGCGTCTCTATGTCTCGGGTAATAGGATCAGACTTCACATCGTAGCTCATAAAGATAATCACAACTTCAGTTCCCAATACTAAACTACTTAGATAATCAACTAGTTCAGTGACTCCAAATTAAATAGCACACATTTTGTTTCCAAATTTCTTAACCACAGTGTTATAATGCTAGCACGTTTTGTTTGTATATTGGCTTAAACAAACCCATTGTACACTTTTTTATATTATTAATACATTTCCTATTTTAAAAAAGTGTCTCTGCCATCTAGTGACTTATGTTTAATGGATAATTGCTTAAAGTCTATAATGAGTGACCCTTGTTGCAGTTCACTTTGGTAGACCAGATGCTTTCCCTTTTAAGAAATTGAGGGGCATCTAGTTTACCCATAATGCCTCCTTGTCGGTGCATAATTTCTTTAACCTCTTAATAAGTAAGACTTTATTCATGAGTATGATTGATGTTACTCATGATGTTATTTCCAGGCCACCACTTTCCTTAGAAAAGCAAACATCGTACTATTTAACTTAATAATTTTTATCTTGCTATATTTTCCACTTTAAACGAAATCTATAGGAAAGTTATTAATAGTTTTCATTTTCTTTAGGAGTGCTAGATTTGAGAACAAAGAAGTATGAATATTACTTAAAATAAAGATTAGTAATTAGTGTCTTCCACCATATGAGAGTGCCTTGTTACACCAACTATTCATCTATCTTTAAATGGAGTTTATAAAAGAATGGCAATCCAAGAAAGTTTGTTTCTTTGAAATGATGGGAACCCCTAGATATTTGTAAGGAATTCATTGATTTTTAAGACCTTTATAGGTTGCAAGGAGTTCTACATTTACATTAGCACTTAGAAATAGGAAGAAAAAGCTTTTATTTGGATTTAAGTAAACATGAGATGGATTTGAAAAGATCCAATGAGTTAATCAAAAGATTAACTAATGCAAGAGTAGCTCCATAAAAGATAAGTAAATAATTTGCAAAAAAGAGATTGAAAATGCTTAACTTATTGCACTTGTAATGAAATTTGAAACTTGGTTCTTTATAGGTGTACAAATTTGTTATCCTAGTGAATATTATATATGGTAGTATTATAGTATTGAATAGAGTATTTTAACTATTCAATGTATTGAAGATGTGTAATAGCAGAATAAGATTGTAAAAATGTTTTAAAATGACTTGAAGGACAAAATTTTGCATTAAAGCTGATATGTGTAATTTTTATATATGGAGATACTTATATTATTAAATAGATTATATGCTTAATTGATTAATGTGAACAAACTCAATATTATATTAATTAACATCTTAATTATGTCCATATGACATAATTTGGGTCATTTATATGTTGGATCTTATATTGTTAAATGACCTATAAGCCCTTGGATCCTTTCTGTAATTTTGCCCAAGCATACCCATTAGGCTTGTAGTCCACAACAAAATGACATTGGACTTAATTGGAGTGTTCTTCCTTATGGTTAAGAGTACGTTGTGGTAGTTTGTAAGAGATAGATTGGTGAATTGGATTCAATGAACCATAGCCTCTTATGTTAGTGTTTATTACTAACTTCTAACAATCTATACTGAGCAATGATTGCTTCCAACCAATTTTCACCATCTTTAAGAGGTATTCATGTAACCTTGTTACATGTTATATATATAATTCAAAGTTATAGAATCTCTTTTAGTTGGTTATGCCATTAAAGCATATTGATGTTGTTCATTTAATGCTCATTATTTATTGATCAAATTCAACATTTGGTATCAAAGCCCATTTTATAAGTTTTGAAGATTTTTTTGTCATTTTTCTTTTTGAGAGTTGTCGAGTTTCACGTGCATTTTTAAAAAGAAAATTTTTAACAGTTTTGAATTATTTTTAAAATGCATATACCACATATATAGTTCAACAAGTGTTTATATATGCTTATGGGTAAGTTTTAAATAAAAATGGATAAAATATGAGTTTTTTCAAAACTCCTCAATTCTTAAATCATCTCTTCCTTTTATTCTCTATTTTTTATTCTTTTTTTTCGAATTGATGCCATAGACTTTTAAATAAAAATGGATAAAATATGAGTTTTTTCAAAACTCCTCAATTCTTAAATCATCTCTTCCTTTTATTCTCTATTTTTTATTCTTTTTTTTCGAATTGATGCCATAGACCTTATAGAAATTTGGAAGTGATCAAAACTCCCTTCATAGTGTCAAAAATGGCTCATTTGATGACAAGATATTGCTAAGTTGTAGCACATGTCAAAGATGAGTCGTATGACCTGTCTTAAGGTAAAAATAGGTCATATGGCTTGTTTAAGTATTTATAGTTTTACATTTGTTTAAGTATTAACAAATATGCACTTGCTTATACATTTAAAATTTCACCCCTACTTAAGTATTTGTAGTTTTGTCTCTACTTATATATTTCCAATTTTTCCCTTATTAACTATTTATAGTATTTTTTTGCTTAAGCATTTATAATTTTTCCATGAAAATTATGCATTTACAATTAGCTTTAAAGGTGCGTCTTGGTATGTTTTATTTATAAATTTTTCCCTATATTCAATATTTTATCCATTTACATGATAACTTTGTTATATGTTGAATAAATTTGTCCATCTTTTTTTACTAGTTATCATTTGTTTAATATATCCTTTTGATTATGTTAATTTTGAAAAGCTTCATTTGTAAGCTTAAGAGATCTTACATCATTTCATGGCCAACAATTGTTGTAATAGTGAATAACATTCATCTACTAACTTCAGTTTTCTTTGTAAAATCTAGTTTGAATTAGACACTAGGATTCAAATAGCCCTAGTTGCAAACAAAGGAGAAGAAAGTTGTCTTTCCCATCTCTCATTGATGATTGCAAGATACGGTGTGTACAAAAAAAAGCCTATGTTTTAGATTGACCTTGATTTCTTACTTCTCCCTCTCCATAATATATATA
>JANKYE010209869.1:0-14988 GCA_032467995.1 Erythroxylum dillonii
TGCCTTGAGCTTTTTGAAGCGTGACCTTGTAATTGGACCCATTAGCATCCTCAAGTCTCCATTTGGACCCATTGGCATCCTCAAGTCTCCATTGCCTTGGTGAGTTGCATCAGAAGAAGTGGAAAACACAGAAGAAGTGAAGAAACACAGAAGAAGTGCAAAACACCAAAGATGCACAAAATACAAAAGAAGTGGGGTAACACAGAAGGAGAGCCAAACAAAGAAGAAGTGAAAAAACACAGAAGAACCGTAAAACACAAAAGAAACGCAAAACACAGAAGAAGTGGAGAAACACAGAAGAAGCAAAAAACACAGAAGAAGAGCAAAACACAGAAGAAGTGAAAAACACAAAAAAATGCAAAACACAAAAGAAGTGAAGAAACACAGATGAAGCGCAAAACACAGAAGAAACTCAAAACATAGTAGACGCGCAAAACACAAAAGAAGGGGAGAAACTCAGAAGAAGTGCAAAACACAAAAGAAGGGGAGAAATACTGAAGAAGCGCAAAACACAGAAGAAGTGGATAAACATAAAAGAATTACAAACCACAGAAGATGTGCAAAACGCAGAAGGTGCACAAAACATAGAAGAAATGGAAAACATAGAAAAATGAAAAACACAGAAAATGCAAAACACAGAAGAAGTGAAGACGTGTCAAACACAAAAGAAGCGCAAAATACGGAAGAAGTGGAGAAATAAAGAAGTAGCGCAAAACGTAAAAAAGTGGAGAAACGTAAAACGCAGAAGAAGCACAAAAGACAGATGATGTGCAAAACACTAAATATGCGCAAAACACAGAAGAAGCGTAAAACACAGAAGAAGTGGTGAAACACAAATGAAGCGCAAAACATAAAAGAAATGGAGAAACACAGAAAAAGCTGAAAACACATAAGAATTGCAAAAAACAGAAGAAGCACAAAACACAGGAGAACTAGAAAACAAAGAAGAAGCGCAGAACACACAAGAAGTGGAGAAACACAGAAGAAGAACAAAACACCAAAGAAGCGGAAGAAGGGAAAACACAGAAGAAGCGTAAGTCATTAAAGAAGCCCAAAACACAAAAGTAGTGGAGAGATGTAGAAGAAGCGCAAGACACAAAAGAAATGCAAAACAAAAATAAAGTGAAGAAACACAGACAAAGCGCAAAACATAGAAAAAACGCAAAACACAAAAGAAGGGGAGAAACTCAGAAGAAGCGCAAAACACAAAAGAAGTGGAGAAGCACTGAATAAGCGCAAAACATAGAAGAAGTACAAAACACAAAAGAAGTGGAAAATATAGAAGAAATGGAAAACACATAAAAATGGAAAACACAGAAGAAGTGAAGAAACATAGAAGAAGCGCAAAACACAGAAGAAGCAGAAAACATTGATGAAGGGGAGAAACACATAAGAAACTCGAAACACTTAAGACGCACAAAAAATAGAAGAAGTGGAGAAACAATGAAGAAGTGCAAAAGACAGAAGAAGGAAAACACAGATGAAGCGCAAAACACAATAGAAGCGCAAAACTCAGAAGAAGTGGGGAATCGCAGAAGAAGTGCAAAACATAGAAGAAGTGGAAAACACAAAAGAAATAGAAAACAAAAAGGAAACACAAAACACACAAGAAGAATAGAAATACAGAAGAATCACAAAACACCAAAGAAACAATGAAACACAAGTGAAGGGCAAAATACAAAAGAAGTGAAGAAGCACAGAAGAAGGACAAAACGCAGAAGAAGCGGAGAAACACAGAAGAAGTAGAAAACATAAAAAAAATCACAAAACACAGGAGAAGTGGAGAACACAGAAGAAGTGGAAAGCACAAATGATGCGCAAAACACAGAAGAAGTTGAAAATACCGAACAACTGCAAAACACAGAAGAAGAACAACATACAGAAAAAGTGGAGAAACACAAAAGAAGCACAAAACACAGAAGAAGCGGAGAAACACAGAAGATATGCAAAACACTTAAGAGGCAAAAAACACGGAAGAAGAGTAAAACACAGAAGAAGTGAAGAAACACAGAAGACCTACAAAACACAGAAGAAGCGCAAAACACAAAAGAAGCACAAAACACAGAAGTAGTGGAGAGACGCAGAAGAAGTGCAAAACGCAGAAGAAGGGCAAAACATAGATGAAGTGGAAAACACAAAAGAAGTGGAGAAACACAGAAGAAGCGCAAAATACAGAAGAAGTGGTTACATAGAAGAAGCACAAAACACAAAAGAAGTGGAGAAACACATAAAAAGCGCAAAACACAGAAAATGCACAAAATAGAGATAAAGCGCAAAGCATAGAAGTAGTGCAAAACACAGAAAAAGTGGAAAACACAGAAGAAGTGAAGAAACACAAAAGAAACGCAAAACACAAAAGAAGTGGAGAAACACAGAAAAAGTTCCAAAGACAGAAGAAGTGGAGAAACACAGAAAAAGCTCCAAACATAGAAGAAGTGGAGAAATGTAGAAAAATCGTGAAACATAGAAGAAGTGCAAAACACCGAGGAAGTGGAGAAACACAGAAGAAGCGCAAAACACAGAAGATATGCAAAATACAGAAGAAGTGGAAACATAGAATAAGCAGAAAACACAAAAAAAAACGCAAAACACAGAAGAAGTGAAGAAACCCAGATGAAGCGCAAAACACAGAAGAAATGCAAAAAACAGAAGACGCGCAAAACATAAAAGAAGGGGAGAAACTCAGAAGAAGCGCAAAACGCTAAAGAAGTGGAGAAACACTGAAGAAGCTCAAAACACAAAAGAAGTGGATAAATATAGAAGAAGTACAAAACACAGAAGATGCACAAAACACAGAAGGTGGGCAAAGCACAGAATAAGTGGAAATCATTGAAAAAATGGAAAACACAGAAAAATGCAAAACACAAAAGAAGTGAAGAAACACAGAAGAAGCGTAAAACACATAAGAAACACAAAACAATGGAGACGCGCAAAACACGGAAGGATTGGAGAAACAAAGAAGTAGTGCAAAATGTAGAAAAGTGGAGAAACATAAGACGCAGAAGAAGCGCAAAACAAAGAAGATGTGCAAAACACTGAAGATGTACAAAACACAGAAGAAGCGTAAAAAACAGAAGAAGTGGAGAAACACAGAAGAAACGCAAAACATAGAAGAAATGGAAAAACATAGAAGAAGCTGAAAACACATAAGAATTACAAAACACAATAGAAGCGCAAAACACAGAAGAAGTAGAAAACAAAGAAAAAGAGCAAAACACACAAGAAGTAGAGAAACACAAAATAAGCACAAAACATCGAAGAAGCATAGAAACACAAAAGAAGGGTAAAACACAAAAGAAGTGGAGAAGCACGAAAGAAGGACAAAACATAGAAGAAATGGAGAAACATTAAAGAAGCGCAAAACATAGAAAAATCGCAAAACACAGAATAAGTGGAAAACACAAAAAAGTGGAAAGCATAAATGAAGCATAAAACACAGAAGAAGTTGAAAACACAGAACAAGTGCAAAACACAGAAGAAGAACAAAACACAGAAGACGTGCAAAATATAGAAGAAGGGGAAAACACAGAAGAAGCGCAAAACACAAAAGAAGCACAAAATAAAAAAAATAGTGGAGAGACACAGAAGAAGTGCAAAACACAGAAGAAGGGCAAAACATATATGAAGTGGAAAAAAACAAAAAAAAGTGGAGAAACACAGAAGAAGCACAAAACATAGAAGAAGCGCAAATCACAAAAGAAGTGGTTACATAGAAGAAGCACAAAACACAGAAGAAGTGGAGAAATATATAAGAAGCGTAAAACACAGAAAATGCACAAAACAGAGAAAAAGCGCAAAACACAAAAAGTAGTGCAAAACATAGAAGTGAAAAACACAGAAGAAGTGAAGAAGCACAAAAGAAGCGCAAAACACCAAAGATGCACAAAAGGCAAAAGAAGTGGAGAAACTCAAAAGAAGCGCCAAACACAAAAAAAAGTGGAGAAACACAGAAAAACTGTAAAACACAGAAGAAGCGCAAAACACAGACGTAGTGGAGAAACACAGAAAAAGCGCAAAACACAGAAGATGTGCAAAATACAGAAGAAGTGGAAACACAGAATAAGCAGAAAACACAAAAAAGGGCAAAACACAGAAGATGTGAAGAAACACAGACGAAGCGCAAAACACAGAAGAAACGTAAAACACAGAAGATGCGCAAAGCACAAAAGAAGGGGAGAAACTCAGAAGAAGCGCAAAACACAAAAGAAGTGGAGAAACACTGAAGAAACGCAAAACACAGAAGAAGTAGATAAACATATAAGAAGTACAAAACACAGAAGAAGGGGAAAACATAGAAGAAATGGAAAACGCAGAAAAATGCAAAACACAGAAGAAGTGAAGAAACACAGAAGAAGCGCAAACATAGAAGAAGTAGAAAACATTGAAGAAGGGGAGAAACACAGAAGAAACTCGAAACACTTAAGAGGAACAAAACACGGAAGAAGCGCAAAACATAAAAGAAGTGGAGAAACAATGAAGAAGCGCAAAACACAGAAGAAGGGAAAACAAAGATAAAGCGCAAAACACAAAAGAAGCACAAAACACAAAAGAAGTGGGGAAACGCAGAAGAAGAACAAAATATAGAAGAAGCGGAAACCACAGAAGAAGTAGAAAATAAAGAAGAAGCGCAAAAAACACAAGAAGTGGAGAAACACTAAAGAAGCATAAAACACCGAAGAAGCAAAGAAACACAAAATAAGGGCAAAGCATAAAAGTAGTGGAGAAGCACAGAAGAAGGACAAAACACAGAAGAAGTGGAGAAACACAAAAGAAGCACAAAACATAGAAAAATCGCAAAACATAGCAGAAGTGGAAAACACAGATGAAGTGGAAAGCACAAATGAGGCACAAAACACAGAAGAAGTTGAAAACACCGAACAAGTGAAAAACACGGAAGAAGAACAAAACACAGAAAAAGTGTAGAAACAAAGAAGAAGAACAAAACACAGAAGAAGCGGAAAGCACAGAAAAAGCGGAGAAACACAGAAGAAACCCAAAACACTTAAGAGGCAAAAAACACGGAAGAAGCGTAAAATACGGAAGAAGTGAAGAAACACAAAAGATGCGCAAAAAACAGAAGAAGGGGAAAACACAGAAGAAGCCTAAAACACAAATGAAGCACAAAACACAGAAGTAGTGGAGAGAAGCAGAAGAAGCGCAAAACACAGAAAAAGTGCAAAACACAGAAGGAGGGAAAAACATAGATGAAATGGAAAACACATAAGAAGTGGAGAAACACAGAAGAAGCGCAAAATACAGAAGAACACAAAACACAGAAGAAGTGGTTACATAGAAGAAGCGTAAAACACAAAAGAAGTAGAGAAACACATAAGAAGCGCAAAACACAGAAGATGCACAAAACATAGAAGAAGGGCAAAACACAGAAGTAGTGCAAAACATAGAAGAAGTTGGAAACACAGAAGAAGTGAAGAAACACAGAAGAAGCGCAAAACATAGAAGAAGTGGAAAACATAGAAGAAATGGAAAACACAGAAAAATGCAAAACACAGAGGAAGTGAAGAAACACAGAAGAAGCGTAAAACACAGAAGATGCGTAAAGCACAAAAGAAGTAGAGAAACACAGAAGAAGCGCAAAACACAGAAAAAGGGGAAAACACATAAGAAGTAGAGAAACGTAGAAGAAGTACAAAACACACAAGAAGTGGAGAAATTCAGAAGAAGCACAAAACATAGAAGAAGCAGAGAAACACAGAAGAAACACAAAACACAGAACAAGTGGAGAAAAACAAAAGAAGCTCAAAACATATAAGAAGCGCAAAACAAAAAAGAAGCGTAAAACGCAAAAGAAGCGCAAAACACATAAAAAGTGGAGAAACACAGAAGAAGCCCAAAACATATAAGAACGGCGAAACAAAAAAGAAGCGCAAAACACAAAAGAAGTAGAGAAACACAGAAAAAGCGCAAAACACAGAAGAAGTGGAAAACAAAGTAGAAGCGCAAACACACAAGAAGTGCAGAAAAGAAGCGCCAAACACAGAAAAAGTGGAGAAACAAAAAAGAAGAGCAAAACACAAAAGAAGTAGAGAAACAAAGAAGAAGAGCAAAACACAAAAGAAATACAAAGCACAGAAGAAGTGGAAAAACACAGAAGAAGCGCAAAACACAAGAGAAGTGGAAAACACAGAACAGTGGAAAACACAAAAAAAAGCGCAAAACATAGAAGATATGTAGAAACACAGAAGAAGCGGAGAAACACAGAAGAAGCACGAAAGACAGAAGAAGGGGAGAAATACAGAAGAAACCTGAAACACTGAAGAGGCACAAAACACAAAAGAAGTGGAGAAATATAGAAGAAATGCAAAACACAAAACATGTGCCAAAGACTGAAGAAGTGGAGAAACACTGAAGAAGCGCAAAACAAAAAAAAGGACAACGCACAAAACTAGCGCAAAACACAAAAAAGCTTAAAACACGGAATAAGCGCAAAACGCAAAAAAATTGAAATCACAAAAGAAGTGGAGAAACATAGAATAAGCGCAAAAAACAGAAGAAGCACAAAACGTAGAAAAAGGGCAAAACACAGATGAAGCGAAAACACCGAAGATGCGCAAAACATAGAATAAGTGGAGAAACACAGAAGAAGTGCAAAACACAAAAAAAGCACAAAAGAAAAAAGATGCACAAAACACAGAAGATGTGCAAAATACAAAAGGAGTGGAGAAACATAAAAGAAGCACAAAACACAGAAGATGCGTAAAACACTGAAGATGTGCAAAACATAAAAGAAGTGAAGAAACACAAAAGAAGTGCAAAACACAGAAGAAACGCAAAACAAAGAAGAAGTGGAGAAACAAAGAAGTAACGCAAAACATATAAAAGTGGCAAAACATAAGAGAAACCTAAAACGCAGAAGAAGCGCAAAATACAGAAGATATGCAAAACACTGAAGATGCGAAAAACACAGAAGAAGCGTAAAATACAAAAGAAGTGGAGAAACACAGAAGAAGCGTAAAACACAGAAGAAGCACAAAACACAGATGAAAACATAAAACATAGAAGAAGAGTAGAAATACAGAAGAAGCACAAAATACAAAAGATGCGCAAAAAACAGAAGACGTGGAGAAAACAGAAGAAGTGCAAAACACAGAAGATGTGGAGAAGCATTGAAGAAGCTCAAAACACAGAAGAAGTGGACAAACACAGAAGGAGTGAATAAACCTAGAAGAAGCGTAAAACACATAAGAAGAGTAAAACACTAAGGATGCGCAAAACATAAACGAGGCGGAGAAACGCAAAACACAGAAGAAGTGGAAAACAAAGAAGAAGCGCAAAACACACAAGAAGTGGAGAAATACAGAAGAAGCGCAAAACATTGAAAAAGTGTAAAAACACAGAAGAAGCAAAAAAAATAAAAGAAAGGAAAAATACAGAAGAAGCGCAAAACACAGAAGAAGTGCAAAACACAAAAGAAGCGAAAGAAAACATAGAAGAAGCGCAAAACACAGAAGATGCGCAAAACCCAGAAGAAGCGCAAAACAAAGAAATGTGTAATCACACAGAACATGTGTAAAACACCAAAGATGCGCAAAACACAGAAGAAGTGGAGAAACACAGAAGAAGTGCAAAACATAGAAGAAGCGAAAAAATACATAAGAAGTGCAAAACACAAAAGATGACCAAATCACAGAAGAAGCGCAAAACACAAAAGAAGGGGAAAAACTAAGAAGAAATGGAGAACACAGAAAAAGCGAATAAAACAGAAGAAGTGAAGAAACACAAAACACAGAAAAAGCAGAAAACATAGAAGAAGGGGAGAAATATAGAAGAAACTCGAAACACTTAAGAGGCACAAAACACGGAAGAAGCGCAAAAGATAGAAGAAGTGGAGAAATAATGAAGAAGCGCAAAACACAAAAGATGGGAAAACACAGATGAAGTACAGAATACAAAAAAAGCGCAAAACATAGAAGAAATGGGGAAACGCAAAAGAAGAGCAAGACATAGAAGAAGTGGAAAACACATAAGAAGTAGAAAACAAAGAAGAAGCGCAAAACACACAAGAAGTGGAGAAACACAAAAGAAGAACAAAATAACGAAGAAGCTGAGAAACACAAAAGAAGGACAAAACACAAAAGAAGTGGAGAAACACAAAACAAGCGCAAAACATAGAAAAATCGCAAAACATAGGAGAAGTGGAAAACACAGAAGAAGTGGAAAAAACAAATGAAACTTAAAACACAGAAGAAGTTGAAAACACAGAACAAGTGCAAAACACAGAAGATGAACAAAACACAAAAAAGTGGAGAAATACAGAAGAAGCATAAAACACAGAAGAGCGGAAAACACAGAAGAAGCGGAGAAACATAGAAAAAACCCAAAACACTTAAGAGGCAAAAAACACGGAAGAAGCCTAAAACACGGAAGAAGGGAAGAAACACAGAAGACACACAAAACACAGAAGAAGTGCAAAACACAAAAGAAGCACAAAATATAGAAGAAATGGAGAGATGCAGAAGAAGCGCAAATAGAGAAGAAGTGCAAAACACAGAAGAAGGGGAAAACATAGATGAAGTGGAAAACACAAAAGAAGTATAGAAACACAGAAAAAGTGCAAAACACAGAAGAAGCGCAAAATACAAAAGAAGTGGTTACATAAAAGAAGCGCAAAACACAAAAGAAGTGCAAAACACAGAAGAAGTGGAGAGACACATAAGAAGCGTAAAACACGGAAGATGCACAAAACAGAGAAAATGCTCAAAATACAGAAGTAGTACAAAACACAGAAGAAGTGGAAAACACAGAAGAAGTGAAGAAACACAGAAGAAGTGTAAAACACCGAAGATGCACAAAACACAAAGGAAGTGGAGAAACACAGAAGAAGCGCCAAACACAGAAGAAGTGGAGAAACACAGAAGAACCGTAAAACACAGTAAAAATGCAAAGCACAGAAGAAGTGGAGAAATACAGAAGAAGCTCAAAACACAGAAGATGCGCAAAATATAAACGAGGTGGAGAAACGCAAGGAAAACATAGAAGAAGCTTAAAACACACAAGAAGTGGAAAACACAAAAGAAGTGGAAAACATAGAAGAAATGGAAATGTAGAAAAATGCAGAACACAGAAAAAATGAAGAAAAACAAAAGAAGCGCAAAACATAGAAGAAGTTGAGAAACAATGAAGAAGCGCAGAACACAGAAGAAGGGAAAACATAGATGAGGCGCAAAATACAGAAGAAGTGGGGAAACGCAGAAGAAGCACAAAATAGAGAAGAAGTGGAAAACACAAAACAAGTAGAAAACAAAGAAGAAGGGCAAAACACACAAGAAGTGGAGAAACACAGAAAAAGCACAAAACACTTAAAAAGCAGAGAAACAAAAAAGAAGGGCAAAACACAGAAGAAGTGGAGAAGCACAGGAGAAGGACAAAACACAGAAGAAGTGGAGAAAGACAAAAGAAGCGCAAAACACAGGAGAAGTGGAAAACAAAGAAGAAGTGGAAAGCACAAATGAAGTGCAAAAGATAGAAAAATTGCAAAACACAGGAGAAGTGGAAAACACAGAAGAAGTGGAAAGCACAAATGAAGCACAAAACACAGAACAAGTGCAAAACACAGAGGAAGAACAAAAGACAAAAAAAGTGGAGAAACACAGAAGAAGCGGAAAACACAGAAGAAACCCAAAATGTTTAGGAGGCAGAAAACATGCAAGAAGCGTAAAACACAGAAGAAGTGAAGAAACACAGAATTCGCACAAAACACAGAAGAAAAGCAAAACACAAAAGAAGCACAAAACACAAAAGTAGTGGAGAGATGCAGAAGAAGTGCAAAACACAGAAGAAGGGCAAAACATAGATGAAGTGGAAAACAAAAAGGAAATGGGGAAACATAGAAGAAGCTCAAAATACAGAAGAAGCACAAAACATAGAAGAAGCACAAAAGACAGAAGAAGCGCAAAACACAGAAGAAATAAACACATAAGAAGCGAAAAACATAGAAGACGCACAAAATAGAGAAAAAGCGCAAAACACAGAATTAGTGCAAAACACAGAAGAAGTGGAAAACACAGAAGAAGTGAAAAAACACAGAAGAAGCGCAAAACACCAAAGATGCACAAAATACAAAAGAAGTGGGGTAACACCGAAGGAGCGCCAAACAAAGAAGAAGTGAAAAAACACAGAAGAATTGTAAAACACAGAAGAAGCGCAAAAAATAGAAGAAGTAGAGAAACACAGAAGAAGCGCAAAACACAGAAGAAGCGAAAAATGCAAAACACAAAAGAAGTGAAGAAACACAGATGAAGCGCAAAACACAGAAGAACTCAAAACATAGTAGACGCGCAAAACACAAAAGAAGGGGAGAAACTCAGAAGAAGTGCAAAACACAAAAGAAGGGGAGAAATACTGAAGAAGCGCAAAACACAGAAGAAGTGGATAAACATAGAAGAATTACAAACCACAGAAGATGTGCAAACCGCAGAAGGTGCACAAAACATAGAAGAAATGGAAAACATAGAAAAATGAAAAACACAGAAAAATACAAAACACAGAAGAAGTGAAGAAACACAGAAGAAGCCTAAAACACATAAGAACCGCAAAAAAATGAAGACGAGCCAAACACAGAAGAAGCGCAAAACACGGAAGAAGTGGAGAAACAAAGAAGTAGCGCAAAACGTAAAAAGTGGAGAAACGTAAAACGCAGAAGAAGCACAAAAGACAGAAGATGTGCAAAACACTGAAGATGCGCAAAACACAGAAGATGTGGAGAAACACAGATGAAGCGCAAAACACAAAAGAAATGGAGAAACACAGAAGAAGCTGAAAACACATTAGAATTGCAAAAAACAGAAGAAGCGCAAAACACAGAAGAAGTAGAAAACAAAGAAGCGCACAACACACAAGAACTGGAGAAACACAGAAGAAAAAAAAACACCAAAGAATCGGGGAAACACAAAAGAAGGGCAAAACACAAAAGAAGTGGAGAAGCACAGAAGAAGGACAAAACACAGAAAAAGTGGAGAAACACAAAAGAAGCGCAAAACATAGAAAAATCGTAAAACACACGAGAAGTGGAAAACACAGAAGAAGTTGAAAACACAGAACAAGTGCAAAACACAGAAGAAGAACAAACCATAGAAAAAGTGGAGAAACACAGAAGAAGCACAAAACACAGAAGAAGCGGAAAACAAAGAAGATGCGGAGAAACACAGAAGAAACCCAAAACACTTAAGAGGCAAAAAACACTGAAGAAGCGTAAAACACAAAAGAAGTGAAGAAAAACATAAAATGCCCAAAACACAGAAGAAGGGAAAACACAGAAGAAGCGTAAGTCATCAAAGAAGCATAAAACACAAAAGTAGTGGAGAGATGTAGAAGAAGCGCAAGACACAAAAGAAGTGCAAAACACAGAAAAAGTGAAGAAACACAAACAAAGCACAAAACATAGAAAAAACTCAAAACACAAAAGAAGGGGAGAAACTCAGAAGAAGCGCAAAACACAAAAGAAGTGGAGAAACACTGAATAAGCGCAAAACATAAAAGAAGTGTATAAACATAGAAGAAGTACAAAACACAAAAGAAGTAGAAAACATAGAAGAAATGGAAAACGCAGAAAAATGCAAAACACCAAAGAAGTGAAGAAACATAGAAGAAGCGCAAAACACAGAAGAAGTAGAAAACATTGATGAAGGGGAGAAACACATAAGAAACTCGAAACACTTAAGAGGCACAAAACATGGAAGAAGCACAAAACATAGAAGAAGTGGAGAAACAATGAAGAAGTGCAAAACACAGAAGAAGGAAAGCACAGATGAAGCGCAAAACACAAAAGAAGCGCAAAACTCAGAATAAGTGGGGAAACGTAGAAGAAGTGCAAAACACAAAAGAAATAGAAAACAAAAAAGAAGCACAAAACACACAAGAAGTAGAGAAATACAGAAGAATCACAAAACACCAAAGAAACAAAGAAACACAAGTGAAGGGCAAAATACAAAAGAAGTGAAGAAGCACAAAAGAAGGACAAAATGCAAAAGAAGTGGAGAAACACAGAAGAAGTAGAAAACATAAAAAAATCACAAAACACAGGGGAAGTGGAGAACACGGAAGAAGTGGAAAGCACAAATGAAGCGCAAAACACAGAAGAAGTTGAAAATACCGAACAACTGCAAAACACAGAAGAAGAACAACATACATAAAAAGTGGAGAAACACAAAAGATGCACAAAACACAGAAGAAGCGGAGAAACACAGAAGAAACCCAAAACACTTAAGAGGCAAAAAAACACAGAAGAAGTGAAGAAACATAGAAGACATGCAAAACACAGAAGAAGCGCAAAACACAAAAGAAGCACAAAACACAGAAGTAGTGGAGAGATGCAGAAGAAGCGCAAAACAAAGAAGAAGTGCAAAACACAGAAGAAGGGCAAAACATAGATGAAGTGGAAAACACAAAAGAAGTGGAGAAACACAGAAGAAGCGCAAAATACAGAAAAAGTGGTTACATAGAAGAAGCGCAAAACACAAAAGAAGTGGAGAAACACATAAGAAGCGCAAAACACAGAAGATGGCACAAATTAGAGATAAAGCGCAAAGCACAGAAGTAGTGCAAAACACAGAAAAAGTGGAAAACGCAAAAGAAGTGAAGAAACACAAAAGAAGCGCAAAACACAAAAGAAGTGGAGAAACATAGAAAAAGTTCGAAACACAGAAGAAGTGGAGAAACACAGAAAAAGCTCCAAACATAGAAGAAGTGGAGAAACGCAGAAAAACCGTAAAACATAGAAGAAGTGCAAAACACCGAAAAAGTGGAGAAACACAGAAGAAGCACAAAACACAGAAGGTGTGCAAAATACAGAAGAAGTGGAAACACAAAATAAGTAGAAAACACAAAAAAGCGCAAAACAAAGAAGAAGTGAAGAAACCTAGATGAAGCGCAAAACACAGAAGAAACGCGCAAAACTCAAAAGAAGGGGAGAAACTCAGAAGAAGCGCAAAACGCTAAAGAAGTGGAGAAACACTGAACAAGCGCAAAACACGGAAGAAGTGGATAAACATAGAAGAAGTACAAAACACAGAAGATGCACAAAACACAAAAGGTGGGCAAAGCACAGAAGAAGTGGAAAACATTGAAAAATGGAAAACACAAAAAAATGCAAAACACAAAAAAGGGCAAAGCATAAAAGAAGTGGAGAAGCACAGAAGAAGGACAAAACACAGAAGAAGTGGAGAAACACAAAATCGGCACAAAACATAGAAAAATCACAAAACATAGCAGAAGTGGAAAACACAGAAGAAGTGGAAAGCACAAATGAGGCTCAAAACACAGAAGAAGTTGAAAACACCGAACAAGTGAAAAACACAGAAGAAGAACAAAACACAGAAAAAGTGTAGAAACACAGAAGAAAAACAAAACACAGAAGAAGCGGAGAAACACAAAAGAAACCCAAAACACTTAAGAGGCAAAAAACACGGAAGAAGAGTAAAACGCGGAAGAAGTGAAGAAACACAGAAGAAGCCTAAAACACAAATGAAGCACAAAGCACAGAAGTAGTGGAGAGAAGCAGAAGAAGCGTAAAACACAGAAGAAGGGCAAAACAAAGTTGAAATGGAAAACACATAAGCAGTGGAGAAACACAGAAGAAGCGCAAAATACAAAAGAAGCACAAAACAAAGAAGAAGTGGTTACATAAAAGAAGCGCAACACACAAAAGAAGTAGAGAAACACATAAGAAGCGCAAAACACAAAAGATGCACAAAAAAAAGAAGAAGGGCAAAACACGGAAGTAGTGCAAAACATAGAAGAAGTGGGAAACACAGAAGAAGTGAAGAAACACAGAAGAAGCGCAAAACATCGAAGATGTGCAAAACACAAAAGAAGTGGAGAAACACAGAAGAAACGCCAAACACAGAAGAAGTGGAGAAACATAGAAGAATCGTAAAACACCGAAGAAGCGCAAAACACAGAAGAAGTGGAGAAAAATAGAAGAAGTGCAAAACACAGAAGATGCGCAAAATATAAAAGAAGAGCAAAACTCTAAAGAAGTGGAAACACAGATGAAGCGGAAAACACAAAAAAAAAGCGCAAAACACAGAAGAGGTGAAGAAAGACAGATGAAGCGCAAAACACAGAAGAAACTTAAAACCCAGAAGATGCGCAAAACACAAAACAAGGGGAGAAACTCAGAAGAAGCGCAAAACACAAAAGAAGTGGAGAAACACTGAAAAAGCGCAAACCACAAAAGAAGTGGACAAACACAGAAGAAGTACAAAACACAAAAGATGCGCAAAACACAAAAGGTGCGCAAAACATAGAAGAAGTGGAAAACATAGAAGAAATGGAAAACACAGAAAAATGCAAAACACAGAGTAAGTGAAGAAATATAGAAGAAGCGTAAAACACATGAGAAGCGCAAAACACAGAAGATGCGTAAAGCACAAAAGAAGTGGAGAAACACAGAAGAAGCGCAAAACACAGAAGAAGGGGAAAACACAGAAGAAGTAGAGAAACGTAGAAGAAGCGCAAAACACACAAGAAGTGGAGAAATACAGAAGAAGCACAAAGCATAGAAGAAGCAGAGAAACACAGAAGAAACACAAAACACAGAAGAAATGGAGAAAAACAGAAGAAGCTCAAAACATATAAGAAGCGCAAAACACAAAAGAAGCGTAAAACACAAAAGAAGCGCAAAACATATAAGAAGTGGAAAAACATAGAAGAAGCCCAAAACATATAAGAATGGCGAAACAAAAAAGAAGCGCAAAACACAGAAGATACCTAAAACGCAAAAGAAGTAGAGAAACACAGAAGAAGCGCAAAGCACAGAAGAAGTGGAAAACAAAGTAGAAGCGCAAAACACACAAGAAGTGCAGAAAAGAAGCGCTAAACACAGAAAAAGTGGGGAAACAAAGAAAAAGAGCAAAACACAGAAGAAGTAGAGAAACAAAGAAGAAGAGCAAAACACAGAAGAAATACAAAGCACAGAAGAAGTGCAAAGCACAGAAGAAGTGGAAAAACACAGAAGAAGCGCAAAACACA